>JACEEZ010021231.1:193169-240669 GCA_016584305.1 Chionoecetes opilio | reverse complement strand
ATTTAAGGTTTAAAATTTTTAATAATATTTATTATAGTTAATTATATTTTTATATATTATATTTTTAACATTTATAATATATATATATGTCATATTATATATTATATAGTTATTTGATAATTATATTAAAATAAATATTAAAATTTATATGTATTTATGTTATTATTAAAATATATATTTAAAATAATAAATAATTTTAATAATTTTTATTTTTTAATATAAAAGGGATTATATTTATATTATATATAATATAAATAAAAATATATATTATATTATATATGTAATATATATATATATATATATAATAAAAATTTTATATAAAATAATTAAATTTTGAAAATTATTTATAATATAAATTAAAAATATTTTATATATATATATATTATATATAATATTAAAATATATATATATATTATATATATAATATATATAAAATATTATAAATAATATATTAATATATATATATATATATTATATATATTATAATATATATAATATAATATATAAAAATTATATTATATAAAATATATATATTAAATTTAAAATATATTATATATATTAAAATATATTGGGGGAAAAAAAATATGATAGGGAAAAATGTCACGGTGTTTCCATTAGCAGTTATGCGTTATGAGTTTGCGTTACGTGGTATTTTACGCTATGACTTTACGTCTTTTTAATCATCTTAATGGGACGAATCGTAATGTAGCAGGATCTTTTTTTAGGTTTTAAAAGACAACGCAAATGTTAAACGATGTGCAAACGCAACGCAAACGCATTAATGGAATCCCATAGCAATTCAGATAAAAAAATCAGCCCCTTCTCTTTAAAAGGCGGAAAAAGGTTGGGGCGCCTGTGTAGAGGAAGCAGCAAGTGTTATATTAGAGATGGATAAAAAGTTATTAGGAATTTTTTGTTTTTTTTTGGTGTATTTTCCCCCCAAAATATGTGAAGAAAAATTAAAAGTGGTATTTTAAACATGTTTTATTTCCTGAAAAAAAGCTGGAAACAAAAACGAAATGATACACAACCAATCCGCCCCCAGAGGGGACAGGGGGATTCCCCCCTGAAATATATGACTTTCAAAACATAGCCTATATAATAATGAAGATTCAAGCCAAAAGAAATTAAGTAACTACACTAAAAAAAAAAAAATGGAAAGGAACATAGATTAAAAAAAAAAAAATTTTAATTTAAAAAAGATTCCCCCCCAAATGAAATTTTGGCAAGACCTTATAAAAACATGTACTATAAAAATATATACTGAGACGCTGAACGATTTTTAAAAACAGTTTGTAACCATGATTTTGTTCGATTTTCTTTTTAAGACGCGTCTTCTGTCAGTCAAAACATTTTTATAGACTGAGAAACTCTTCTTGCATCCATGAAGGGCATTAAGTTATCATTGCAGAGATTGGATAAAATGTTTTTTATTTAGGGCATTTAAGTACATCCCAGCAAAATTCTAATTTTTGTTTTTCTTTGCAAAAAAAAAACTGTTTTTATGTGATTTTTTTTTTTTTTTGTATGCAATATTTTCCCCATCCTTTGGGTTTTATCTATCACTCCCCCGCCTTTAGAAAAAAAATTTTAATTCCCCCTTAGCCCCTATTTCACAAAAAGGGTCGGGGGGTTTATGAGTAAGGGTATTTTAAAAACCCCCCGGTTTTTTGGGAAACCAAGGAGAAGATTTAATTTAGGGTTTGTACAATAAGTCGTTTTTTTTTTGACATTAAATAATTCACACAACGAAAATAACTAAATTTTTAAAACCTATGGTGGATGGCACCCTGACACGGGGCAGTCTCACGGCGAGGAAAAAAGCGGCAGGTGGACACAGGGGGCCAGTTTTTGGGGGCACCCGACACGGCAGGCATCCGTGAGGAATAGCGGAGGGGGCACAGGGACCAGTTTAGGGGCCCCCCCAGTGACGTCCTTTGACCAGTGGCTCTTTTAAGCATCGATACAAGCAAGGGGGGAAAGGGGGTACACCCTCAACGCGGACGTCAAGTCACCCCCAAAAAGGCCTCAGCATGAAGTGCACCCCGGGCCCAGTGTAGCGTCAGCATACATGGGGGCTCTGTGTTAGAGGCGGGGGCCGGCACGCAGGGAGGTAGCCTCGCCGACGGTCCCTCAGAGCAACTTACTCTACAAAAGGGGGCTGTGCCCCCCCCCATAAACACACTAATAAAAACATAATGAAACCCAAAAAAAAAATAGAAATAAAAATTATCAGGCAGGCAACAGGTTACCCAAGGTTTTTTTTCGGAGTGTAGGGCGCTAAAGGCCCCGGGTGCTCTCTCAGGGGGCAAGTAAGCTCGGTTGAGGGGGTTTTTCAGGGGAGTAGCGCTTCGAAGAATCCCGAGAAAACACCCTAGCACCCTTTCACTCATCACAACCAACCACACACCATGCTTATAAAACAGGGGTTTAAATCTAAACTATTTAAAAGAATAAAACACAACTTAGCAAGATACAGTGAAACCCTATAGAAACCCCCTTTAAAGGGAAATTTGGTTTACATCATTGGAAAAGCAGTTTCACACACAATATACTATCTTAGCAGTTTTATCTAAAAACACAAATAAAAAAAAAAGATAAAAAAATAAAAAAAATAAAAAAAAGAAAAAAAAAAAAAAAAAAAAAAAATAAAAAAAAAAAAATAAAAAAAAACAACAACAAAAAAAAAAAAAAAAAAAAAATAAAAAAATAAAAAAAAAAAATAAATAAGGAAAAATAAAGAAAAAAGAAAAAATAAAAAACATAAAAAAACAAAAAAAAAAAAAAAAAAAATATAAAAATAAAAAGAAAATAATTAAAAAAAAAAAAAAAAAATAATAATTAAAAGAAAAAATAAATAAAAAATAAAAAATAAAAAAAAAAAAAAATTAATTTTAAAAATTAAAATTTTTAATAATAAATAAAATATATAATTATTAAAACTTTTATATTTATGATATTTATATATATATATATAATATTAAAAAAAATTTTATAAATCTTATATAAAAATTTATTATTATAATATCATTATATTTATAATAATTTTAAAATTTTATTAAAAAAAAAATATATTAT
This sequence comes from Chionoecetes opilio, assembly GCA_016584305.1. Taxonomy (NCBI): domain Eukaryota; kingdom Metazoa; phylum Arthropoda; class Malacostraca; order Decapoda; family Majidae; genus Chionoecetes; species Chionoecetes opilio. Next base: position 237,591 of record JACEEZ010021231.1, on the reverse strand, counting down.
AAGAATAATAATATAATAAAAAAAATATTTTTAATATTATATATCTAAAAATATTAAAATTAATATTTATATATATATAATAATATATATATTTTTTTTTTATTATATAATATAATTAATATAAATTTTTTATATATTTAAAACAAAAATATATATATTTATATTTAATATATATATTTTATTATTATATATATTAAATAAAATATATATAAAACATAATATAATTTAAAATAATTATATTAATAATAAAATAATATATTATTATAATTAGAATTTTAAATATTAATATTTTATATATTTAATATTTAAAATTTATTATATTAATTATATTAATATAATTAATAATATATATATAATATATAACTTATTTATATTATTATTATTTTATTAAATATATATTATATATATTATAATATAATATATATAATTATAATATAATAAATTATATATTATTATTATAATTTTTTAAAATATATTAATAATATATTTTTAAAATTTTATATAATATTTAAATAATATATTATTTAAAAAAAAAAAAATTTTAATTTAAATAAATTATATTTTATTTAAATTTTTTATAAAATATAAATATATATTATTAATATTATAATATATATATTTTATATAAAATTTTTAAAATTTTATATAATATATTTCATATATATAAAAAAAAAATAGTATATATTTTTATATTAAAATAAAAAAATTATATATAAAAATATTTTAAAAAAAAAAAAAAATATAAATTTCTTTTTATAATAATAATAATATAATTTTATATTATTTATTATAATATTATTTATTTTATATTATATATTTTTATATTTTTATATTTTTATTTATAATATATATATATATATATATATTGTGATGGACCGAAAGCCTATTTTTTCCCTATTCGGGAATGCGGGAAAGCGATGCGAATATTGGGTTTTTATATTCGCGAAGTGAAGCAAATTTCGAAAATTACAAACATTTTTAAATTTTAATACACATTTTTTTTATTATACAGGTAACTGAAATATTTTGTATGTAGTAAAAGTTCAGCCCCAAAAAAAAAAGAAGTCTAAAGTAAATTCCATTCAATTTTTTATGTTTCCCCTTTTTCGGGGGGAGGACCCACTCTTACACGAAATACCACATGATAATATCTTGCATGAAATATTATTGAAAAGTTTTTTCCTTTCAAATAGCTGGAGATAAAATCGAAATAATCTCAAACCACTGTTGTGACTGGGCGTCATTACACAATGGGGTTCCTGCAACACCGTTTCTTTTAAAGCAAGTTTTTGTTCGTGGGTGACAGGAAGATGCTTAAATTAGCAGTGGGCGCACGAGGCAATGAGTTTAGTTCAGTAATAGTGCCTTCGAGAAGCAGCTGCTATACTCTGTTGCAGGGTGGAGAAAGGAGTTTGTGTTCAAGGAACCATGGTCTTGGCTACCACTACGCCTCCTCACAACAGTCTTGTAACTAACGCTTCGGCTAAACTTTAAATTTATTTATAGTTTGATTGTGTAATATTGTGTTCACTTGTTATTTTTTCCTTTTTTTTGTAAGTTTATTGATGTGGGCAAAATATTAGCATATTCGCAAACAACTACGAGTGGGAGTGCGAATGCAAATGCGAATGCAAATATTGAAAAAACATGCGAATATTCGCAATGCGAATGCGAATGCGAATATTCGGTCCATCACTAATATATATATATATATATAATATATATATATATATATATATATATATATAATATATATATAATATAATATATATATATATACATATATATATATATATACATATATATATATATATATACATATATATATATATATATATATATATATATATATAATTATATATATATATATATTATATATATATATATATATATATATATATATATATTATACATATATGATATATATATATTATATATATAACATATATATATACATTATATACATATATATATATATATATATATACATATATATACATATATATATATATATATATATACATATATATATATATAATATACATTATAATATATATATATATATATATAATTATATGGATATAAACCATAACATTATATATGTTGACTTATACTCATCGTAATTAGCCTAAGTTTGTTTACCCTATCAAGTTCTTAAGATTGTGTTATAGATGTACGATGACTGCTTATTCCAATGATGTAAACCAAATATCCCTATCATGTGTAAGAGTTTAGCTAAGTGGATATACATAAATATTTTCTGAAGGAGGTGGTGTGATGAGACTGTCTAGCAATTGCCAACCGTTCCGCCATATAAAGGAGATATTGGGCCGATTTTCCTAAATGAATGAACTATAGCTTAAGAGAAAATAATACATATACGCCAGCAATGAAATTTAAAAAAAGATCGTGTAAAGTAATAAATTTTTCTCGTCCAAAAACAATATGGGAACACAACCTTTTTTACGGCCAGTGTTTGTATTCCGTGTGATAAGAAAAGAGACTAAAAACGCCAGCGGGGAAACTGTTGCTAATGAGGCTGTGTGGTGACTATTAATTTACTTAATATTAGAGAGTTGCGGCGAAACGGGGCGGGCAGTGGAGGCACCAGGGTGGGCGATGGAGGCACCAGGGTGGGCGATGGAGGCACCAGGGTGGGCGATGGAGGCACCAGTGTGGGCGGTGGAGGCACCAGGGGTTGGCGGATAGTAAGGTGATGAAAGGCCTGAATATTCATGTGAACGGCGGCACTGCGATGGACTGAAGCGGCTTCAGAGTTGGGACGAGGCGGCCTGCACTCCATCTACACTTTGGTATCTTTTCTTTTTCACCCCCCCTCTCTCTCTCTTTTTTTTTTTTTCTCTCTCTCTCTCTCTCTCTCTCCCCTCTCTCCTCCTCTCTCTCTCTCTCTCCCTCTCTCCTCTCCCCCCTCCCCTCTCTCTCCTCTCTCTCTCCTCTTCTCTCTCTTCCCTCCCCCTTTCCCTCCCCTTCTTCCTCTCTCTCTTCTAACCTACACCTAGAATTTATTACATCGAGCAATATTTCCCTTGTTACATAATGGGAGACTTTAAACAAAAATCCTAAGCAAAAAAGACAAAAAATGAAAATGAGTACTGAATTTACTGTTTTTCCACTCTTATTTTCCAGTAATTACAAAACCTACCCGTGTGACAGATACATCACCCAAAAAATTGACCCAAATTTGGGCCCAAACAACTTACAAAACCTTCAGGCCAGTGGATTATGAAAACCCTCAAATAAGTGACATTTCCCCAGCTTTGCCCCTTTTCATTCCCCAACATAATATCGCCTCAGATATCTAAATAACTAAAAAGGGTATTAAGGGTTTGAATTCTTTAGTACTTTTAAAAACAGACTTAATGCATTTTAATTGGGTAAGTGAAGTAAAGAAAAAAGTGTAAATGATGGTTTTGAGTTACATAAAAAACGGGTCTTAAACTTTAACAAAAAATTTTTCCCTTTAGAATTCTCGTAAAGAAAAACTTTGGAAAAACCTTATTCACTGCAGCTATAAAAAACCCCCATCAAGCATCGGAAAAAATTAAAAAACCTATGCCAAAGGCCCCCCACTTACGAAGCCCCTTAAAAAATTATAGAAAACAGTAAAACACAATAAGAATAGCCAAAGAAAAATATTTCGCATCAAAAACTCAAAGATAAAGCAGGAGACCTAAAGAAAAATTTTGGGGAAAATATAAACATGTCATGGGAGAAATTAGAATCCTACCCCCCTCCACCTTCCATACACTACACACAACAGAACAAAGTCAAACAGCGAGGCTATAGCAATAAAATTTAAAGAGACTTTTTCAATGTGGCGAACCCCTGGCAAAATAAGATCAATCCTTTTTTCATATAAAAACTTTCCCTTCCCGAACCCCTCGATTTTCATTTTATCTGACCTACGACAAACGCAGAAATAAAAACAAAATTAAAAACTTTAAAGTAACATCACCAGGTCATGATGCTTAATATTTAATATAATAAAAATGTAGTGGAAATCTCCCCTTTCCTTAAAAATATCATAAAAAATCCTTTTTAAAAAGGGTTCCTTCCCAAGCCTTACAGATTGCAAAAATATAAACCCACCCATAAAAAAAAGGTACGCAACCCCACCACTAAAATACAGACCATTCAAATTCTTCCCCCGTTCAGTAAAATTTTGAAAAAAAATTTACGTAAAAGACTAATTAATTATCTTACTCAAATTCCCTATTAAAAGAGTCACGTATGGATTTCGCACGAAGCCTCCACAGAATTTCACTACCACCTAATAAATATTTACTCTGCTTGATAATAAAAAACCGTTGACTGTTTTCTGGTTTAAAAAAAAGCCTTGATACCATCCCTCATAAATTTACTACAGAAATTAATTGTTTTTGGGATCCGTGGCCCGGCATTCAGATGGTTCCAGAGTTACTTAGGTCAAGAAAAAAAATACGTTGTATATGAAAATAAATCTCCACACAGGATCCATTTGCTGCGGTGTACCCCAGGGGGTCCATTTTAGGGCCAATATTATTTTTTATATATAAATGAATAACACGTAGTAGTAATAGACTTAATTTTAACTTTTTGCTGACGACACTACCCTTTCCTACAGGGCCAAAATTTTTATGTATAACAGATACTCTGAATACAGAACTAGGGGCATATATCAAACGGGTTAAAGAGCAACAAAACTTACACTAATATCTCTAAAACACACTGCATGATATCACACTCAACTATGACACAACCCCTGATATTAAAATTATAATTGACGGCCGTGAGATAAATCAAGTTAAGGAAATAAAGTTTTTAGGAATAACAATAGACAGTAAACGATTTAACAGAAACGTGGATAAGTGAAACAAACACCAATTTGTATAACATGAGGGGCTATGTGCAGAGGGAATCATATAGGAGAGACAGGAGAGGTGGAGGTGTTTTCCCCTATATATTAAAGAAGATATACTTTTTAGAGAGAGAAATTATTTAACAACTATAATTTATAATAGCAGTTTTGAATCATTATTTGTAGAACTAGACAGTGCAAGAACCACAGTAAAAAAGTAATAATTGGGTTGTTTTAAAAGCCCCCGGGATCCCCAATTTGATCCTTCTAGAGCCCTTTTAAAAATATTTTAAAAATTTGTAAAATAACATAAGGAGTGTAACATGGGAGATTTAAACATAGTTTTGTTGATTTAAAAAAACAAAACCCAACGTCAAATTTCATAGACACTTTTAAGTTTTTCTACCTCCCTTATTAACAAACCAAAAAGAATCCTAGACCCCCCCAAACATTTTATTGACAATATTTTTTGTAACAATTTTCCCAAAACAAAATTAGTAAGGGTTTTTTGCAGATATTCAGCCCACCCCCAAATATTTGTTTTAAAGAAAAATTTATAAGAAACAGAGAATTTAAATTTTAATAAAAAAAGCAAATATTCAAGAAGTTTGTAAAAAGAAATTTAAAAAAGGGTTAACCGTCAATTTGGGAAAAATGTTTTGATACACGACGCCAAGAAGCATTTTCTAAATTTCAAATTTATTTTTCTAAATGCATAATGAAGCATTTCCTATATAAAAATGAAAAGGGGTTATAAGCTAGGAAGCCGGGGTTTTAACTTCGGGATGAAGGAAAATTAAAAATAAAAAAAAAACTATACCTATTGCAAAAAAAAAGCCTTACTGAACTCAAAAAATTTAAAAACTAAAAAAAGGAATCTTCAAAATTTACTTCGTCTAGTGAACGTGATCATTATAGAAGTTTTTTAAATGACAATATTGGTAACATCAGGAAATTTGGATATAATAAATAAAAATTATAAAAAAAAAAGAAGAAATCGACTCTGATTTAAAACAAAATTTTAGTGAATGATAGGAAGAAGAAATTCTAAAATTTATTGCTAAGGCTTTAAATTATTATTTTTTTAATTTGGAAAAAAAATTTGTGAATCATTGCCTCCTTGTAGCCCGCGGGGTGCAACGTTGGTAGAGCGTGATTTCGCAATGTCCAGGCCCTGGCATTCGGTCAGCGTTCGAGTCTGCCTAGTTCGTGCTGATGCGGCGCTTTGTATAGTCAATAATTTGTATTTGGTACTTGCAAAGTGTCTAGATGGGATAAAAACTAATCTTATCTGCCCCCTTTGTAACAAAATTACTCCGAATTTTTGCAGCGCCTAACATAAATTTTCTTATTTTTGCATCCGTCAGATAAAACCCCCCCCCAAGCACTAACGAAATAAAGACGCAAAGAGAAAGAGTCCAGGACATGAGGAAAACAGCGGGATGTCATTAAACTATCATACCCTCTTCATAAATGCCTGAACATTTTTAAAAATCAGTTTTTTTAAAAGGTGTTTTCCCCCAAAAATTAAAAAACTGCAAAAGTTATTCCCATATTTAAAGTGGGTTTTCGTACTCTAAGAATAATACCGACCAGTTCTGTATAAGTATTTCTCTAAAAATTTGAGCAAATAATGCAAAAGAGTTTAAAAGAATTTATAGATCGAACAATTTTATAAAATTAAATTTTGGGTTTTGGGGAAGGGCCCATGGGAGATTTTGTTTGATCCCCTTTGGTAGAAAAATTCAATCTTGGGATGCAGGAGCCATGTGTAGGAGTATTCCTTGTTTAAGTAAAGCTTTGATCTGTTAATTGATTTTTTGTTAGGAAAAATTGGGCAGTAGGCATAAGGGTACAGCTCGAAATTGGATTAAAATTTTTTAACTTTTAGGTTCAGTAGGGTTTATAAATGAAGTTGAAAAAAAAATTATTACAATTAAATCTGGTGCCCCCCCAGGGGTCTGTTTGGGACCACTAATTTTTTATAATTTTAAGAAATTAATATTTCAAAAGTTGCTTGTACCAATATTTTTCGTGAGATAAAAATTTATTTCTGTATCCAAATATTTTAAATTTTACAAAAAAAATTTCTGAAATGAAAAAGGGTGATGAAGGTTTATGCTCATAAACTTTCTTTAAATATTTCAAAAGCTCATTAATGATTTCAGAACTAAGGAAAACATGAAAATTTAATCTCAATGTTTTATTTTGACCAGGTAAAATAGTATGTGAATCAAAAAAAATTTTGGGGTTAGTCTTTTATGAAAGATTGTTTTTTTCCATCATATTAAATTTCATAAAAAGTAAAATAGCAAAAAAATATTGGGATTTTGTTAAGCTAAAAAGTATAAATGTCAAATCTTTTATTACTTTGTAAACACTTTTTTATATCCCTGTATTATTAGGGTGTAGAAGTTTGGGGGTTGCAAAAAGATTTTTTTGTTTGGGAGATTATAAATTGCAAAAGAGAATCAGAATAATTTCATCATAAGACCAAGGGGACACACTGCCCCCCTTTTTTAATCACTAAAATATTACCCTTTTTAAAAAATTTATTTTAAAGGGGGTTTAAAAATTGATGCTTAAGTATGTAAACGGTTGGTGCCGATAATTGAGAGGGATGTTTCCTACCAGGAGGATATACACTCTCCCACCCGACAGAGGTAACCCGTGTACCACAAGGGAGAACAAAAAATGTACACAGAAAAATTAGATATAAAAGGAACAGTATAGGAACGAGGGATCAACAACTATAGACCATCTTGCTCATTTTCAACTTTTAAAAAAGAAATTTAAAAAATATTTCATGGACCTCTAAATTATGTTTTATATTTATTTTTTGGGTTTAGGATGTAGCATAAATAGCATTTAAGAAAATTAGATTTTAGCCTTCTAATAATTTAATACAGTTTTTTATAAGAAAAGGAGGGGGAAATATACCCGAGGTATCTCCCATTTCCATGTAACAATGAAGAAAAATTTAAGTCAATATAATATATTTTGGGTTTTGCAGACAAAAAGAATTTTTAATTTAATTTTTTTTTAATTTAAATAATTTTAAATTTAAAAATTTGGGACTCTCATTTGATGATGAAGAATATCAATCAATCAATCATTGGGGGGATAGCCGGGGGGGCGCGCCCCGCCCCCCCTACGACCCACTCCGGGGTCACCACGCGCGATTTCCCCTGCGGCTCCTTTTTCCCTACCCAAACAGCCTCGAAAAAGAAACATCAACTTTCCCAGCCACAGCCCTTTTGGGCGCCCCCTTTTGGGCCCCCTCCCCCGGATTGTCTCTTAAGATACAACCCGATGGGGAAAGGGCGGTTTTTGGGTAGCGTTCCCATGCCCATATGCCGAAGTTGGGGTACGGACTATGCAGGTAATAGGCCTCGATTCATCTCACGGGAATCCTGATTTTACACGTAATCATCCCCCATACCCCCTGATTCTGCGAATAAATTTTTACCAAGCATTATTTGCTCTAAGTCCACTATTTGTGTCCGTCTCACAAAAATAGAGTAAAAAAGGGATCAAAAGCGACTTTAAATCCGGATCTTTGTCCTCCCGCACGGGGACCGAAACGCCAAATACTCCCGCTGAGCGAGTCCATAAAACCCTGGCATGCCAAACCGCCGTAAGATTCTTGACGTGACCCGCCCTCATTATGGACTGCGCTACCAAGGTATGTAAAACTTTCCAAGATCTCAATGTCCTCGCCACACGCATGAACAGACTGTACTGCTTCATCTAGTAAGTCTCCAAATACCTGGACCTTGGTCATGAGCCAGGAGACCTCAAGTCCCAAAGGCTTTGCCTCCTCGTGCAGCGCCTCGAGAGCCATCACCAGGACCTCCAGCGACTCAGTAAAGATTACTGCATCATCGGCAAAAACAAGATCAGTGATCTTGGTGTTGCCGACGGATGCTCCACAATCACTTTGATCTACAACCTTTTCCAATACCCAGTCCATACAAGCGTTGAAAAGTGATGGGGCAAGGACGCACCCTTGCCTCACTCCTGTATCCACAGGAAAGAAGCTGGATACACCTGCCCCACACTTCACAGCACTCTCAGTCCCAGAATACAGACCAGTTATCAAGCCAATAGTCCTTGCAGGAATCCCTCGAAGTCGCAGAAGATCCCAGAGTGACACACGCACTGAGTCAAACGCCTTCTTGACATCAACATAGGCTGCAAGCATCCCCTGTCGAAACTCACGTCGGCGTTCCACCAGGACACGAAGCGCTAGGATATGGTCCGTTGTTGACTTAAAAGGCGTGAACCCAGACTGCTGAGGTCTCTGATGCTTCACCAGATGACTGCGAATTCGTGTCAGCAATAGATGGGCAAGCACCTTGCCTGGTACGCTGAACAGTGTAATACCGCGGTAATTGTTGCAGTCCTGACGGTCCCCTTTCCCTTTCCAGATAGGGACGACCAGCCCCCTTTTCCAGTCAGGAGGAATGGTACCTGATTGCCACACGGCAGTTAGGACAGCATGCAACCCGAGGATCATGGCCTCACCCCCAGCTTTGAGGAGCTCCGCACTGATATTACAAACACCAGCTGCCTTTCCACCCTTCAACTTTGGTACAGCCTCTCTGACGTCGTCAAAAGAGGGTGCGGTTTCGTCAATGGGAGGATCGGCATCCACTGCCTGTAACACAGTGGTGTGCAGCTGCTCAGTTGGAGGGTCCACCGTGAACAACTGCCCAAAGTACTCAGCCCAACGAGCCATCTGCCCATCCATGTCCGACACGAGGCGCCCATCTGCTGTTCGAATAGCACTCGCCCGAGAAGGAGACTTGGAACGGAGCTTCTGCAGGGCTCGGTAGGCGGGTCGGAGGTCATTAGCGTTCAAATGACCCTCGACATCCTCAGCGAGACTCCTGACATACCTCTCCTTGTCTCTCCTCAGGAGGGTTCTAGTCCGGCGTGACTAAACATTTATAAAATATGTGGCATATTATATAGGGTGACACAGTTCTTAAATTCCAACTGCTTAAGACAAATATACCTGTAAGTTGTTTATCCATATATGTTATATTGTTCAGCAGTATGGGGTGGGGCACACAAAACTTACTTAGATAACATATTCATTGCACAGAAAAAGTTAATCCGCATCATGTATCACAAACAAAAATATGACCACACCAATCCCCTCTTTGTTGAAAATAATTTACATAAATTTCATGACATCATACACCTTCAAGCCTGTTTGTTTATGTTCAAAGCTTTGTATATTCACCCAGTTGACAGTGGCTTCAGATACCTGTCTTACAATATTGACACCCGACGAAATAATAACCTAAGACTCCCACTTTGTAGGACATCACACGCACAACAAAGTGTCACTTTTCGGGGAGCAAAGGTATGGAACCAACTGCAGGAGGATGTCAAGAATTCCGTGTCACTTTATTCATTTAGATACAAGGTGAAGACAGAAATATTCAAGAAATAAAACTCAAACGGAAATATTTAATGAATGTACTTTTGTGTACTTCAATGTGTGTGGGTTGTGTATTGATGTGGGTGGGTATGTGAGTAATATGTATGTGTATGTATGTGTGTGTGTATGCAAGTGTACATGTGTGTATGTGTGTGTATATGTGTATGTGTATATATGTATAAGTATATATGTATGTGTGTGCATATGTATATGTGTGTATGTGTAGATTTATATGCGTATGAGTAGATTTCTTGTATATATATTTGGCACAGGGTACTGTTTTGGAAATTGTTATTAGTCTTGCATTAACTTCTGATCCATCCATATATTATAGAGTTTTTTTAATATTTTTTAACAATCATATAATTACTGTTCTTGTTATTGAAACTATCAAGATTACTTCAATCGGTATCCTTATTATCATTATCATTATTATAATTCATTATTTATAATTATTACTTTGATATTCAGTATTGATATTATTGTTACTATTATGACTTATTATTATTATTATTATTATAGATATATATTTCTTTTTACTCATTATTGTTATTATCGATATAATTTTTATCACTATTATTATTATCATCATTATTATTATTATTGTCTTCTTTTCTTTACCATTATTGCTATTATATTTATTTTGATTATTATCACTATTTATCAGTTATTACTATTGATTCTTATCATTATTTTTACTATATATATATTTATTTTATCTTCATTATTACCATTATTAGCGTATATTTTTATTTGTATTATTATTATTATTATTATTTACGGGTATTGTTTCATCACTTCTCTTACTTAAAATTATTAGGTATGTCAATGTATATCAATAGTCCACTTTAGTCAACGAGAGACAACGAAATTATCATAGCATGAGGTCCATAAAAGAGCTTCGGCTTAATGGACCGTGGCTTATATGACTGTAGGATTGATTATATGAACACTATTGTATTACACCAAGCCAAATAAACTATCAAGTATCTAAGTTATCTCTCTCTCTCCCCCCCCCCCCTCGGGGGCAGGATCACAATTTTAATATTATTCACCGCCATGTGCACCCCTCCTTCCCACACCCCAAGCCGCAATATTCCTATCAACCCCACCGCGGCTGCTAATACTCCTCCTCTACTTCATCCACCTCCTCTGTGTCCGGCACAATAACGCCGCGAGCTGAATTTTTTGTCGTCAAGTCCATAATACCTTGTGTGTGTCGCCCTCGGCGTCTCCTTCGGTAGCCGCAGCTTTGACCACCATAATAGCTGGGCTTTCTCCTTTCTCTCTTTAGCGCCTTCCGTCTCTCGCTTTTGTCTTACGCAACTGTCTTCTGATTTTCTGGGTAAGTTATGTTTATAGTTATATTTATATGATTTATATTTTACGTTCTACCTGACTCCAACGCCTGAGCGAGCGGAGGGTGTACTTGGAGTGGGTACTTGAAAGTGAAGGAGGACAGGTTTTTTAAATCTTCCGCAGAGGCATCACGTCACAAATATATGTAAAAGTTTTTGCTTGAAGGTTTTCTCATATCCTTCTCAATATGTCTTACATACGTGGAGACTTGTGCGTAATCAGAGCAAGTAAATAAACACCACTCACATCATAAAGCACAACAGCAAACAGTCTTCTTCAAATCCCTTCTTCCCCTCCCATATACTCTCATAACCGTGACAGCACAACCCTTCTCCCTTCCCCAACCCCCCACCAGCAACACCTCGCCTTTAGTATACGTGGTTGCGACACTTTCAAGTCAGGAATGTAGACTTTTAAAGAACTCCTGCCGCCTAATTCTGAACTTTTATTGTTGGCTGAGAATGGCTGAGCGCCGCGAGGAGTGCCGCTCAAGAGGGCCTGATCGTGGCGCCGCGGGGAGCGTGAGATGGACGGCAGCTCACAGAGATGTTAAGAGATGTGGAGGGGAGGTGCGGATGTGATAGGCTTATCCGTACCTGAGAGGGAGAACATGTAGGGGGGGAATGAGACCACGAGGAGAAGAAGGAAAAGGAAGAAAAGGAAGAGGAAGAGGGGTACAGGAGTCTGTGAAGGCAGGAAGAAGGATAGTGGTAATAATGGCGGCAAATCGCTCATCTACTATTTAGTAGGGTCACTTAGGGCGATTCGCTTCACATTAGGTGAAGGAAGTATTTTGAGGGCCCTTATCCAAAGCTTTTGGCCGCTAAATCCAAAAAATCGTATTTTGGGTCACCGTTACGGTAATTTTTTTCGCGCAATTTGAAATTTTGGGCAATTTGGCAAAAAAATTGGAAATTAAAAATTTGAGAATGGAACCAACCCCGTAGAGCCTCTTTTTTGGACTCAAATTGAAGCTTATAAGTGCATAAAATTTATTTAGTACTCCGTGGTTGTATCTGTTCGATTACTGAACTATAAGGGAAATTAGAGTAAGTGGAAAAACAGGGAAAAAAATATAAAAGGGAAAAATTTTTGGGCCTTAATTTCACATCAAAATCATAAATGTTTCTGGCTGTATCTTTTCTCAAAAAGGCACACGTCTGATTAATAAAAAATGGTAATTTTCTCTGACTTCCCTCAGGGTCGTATTTTTGACATACGGTAATAAAATTTCGAAAATAAAAAAAATTCTTTGGGCTTAATTTTGAAATTGCTAAAAACCCCTAAAAAAATAAATTCATTTATTAATCCACATTTCCTTCCCAGGTCTCGCAATGAAATCGTGTGTCATTGGGGTGAAAACTAACGGAGATGGGGTCCTTCGCCCTCGGACCCCAAGGAGGATGTTGGGGAGTAGCTGGCCAAGTGGGCTTCAAAAGGCGAATTCGTAGAGGGCCCACAGGGGTCCCTAGAAGGGACGATTGGTCGGGGCACCGACATGATTGTTTTAAAATTTCCGCCCCACAAATTCGCCCGGGGTCCTGGGCCCGGGGGTCCCACGGGGTCGCCCTAAGCTTTGGGTACCTTTCAGCCCCTTTGGCTGCGACCTCCTTGGAACAGGTGAACGGACTTAAAAGGTGACGGGGCTTGGGGGACACGAAAAATCCCCGACGAGGACCAAGTTCTTCTTGATCCAAGACAAACTTTTGGCAATAAAGGGCCAAAAACCTTGGGAAGTTCTGCTACGGGCTCAAACACCACAAGGAAAAAGCCAGGGGTCACGAAGAAGACCACAATCCCAAAGGGGTTGCTGGCCCTTCTTCGCCAGCAAAAACCCCTTTCCCATCGCGGAAAGCCCAAAACTCCCCACCGTCCTTTCCCGAAGGTTGTTCCAAAGAAAAGATGGTGGACCATGACAAAAAATCGAGGGACGGGCAAGGAAGCTCTTTTGAAGTACGAAGAGGGAAGGATCGGACTGCGCAGCAAATCCAGGGGAGGTCCTGCCGTCGCCTACCAATCTTTTAAAACGCGGGCAAGAAACCCAAAATTTTTAAATCGGGGGAAGCAGGTGATTGCACGGGATCCTCAGATTTCACTCGGGCCTGCTGCTCGCCCCCAACTCGACAGCATCTGGACCTTCGCACCATCATCTCCAACTAGAGCTCTCCCTGTTTCCCTCTTGCCCTCTTTTAAAGACCCAAACCACCCCCGGGTCACGACAAAAAGTGCCCTTTAGGGGTTTTGGGGAAGAGAACGCGGCGGTCCCACGGCCTCGCAAACCCTTCATCCCCCTCGCGTCTGGCCCGACGGGTCTATCCTTCAGCAGACCCCCTTTCCGGTCAGCAAAATTTTAAAGGGCCTGGTTTGGGCCCTCCGCAGAGAGTTCCCAAATGGTGTTAGCTAGGGGGTTGCACCTTGTCTTTGACAGGTCGACATCGCGCGTCCCCCCAAAGCAGACGAGGGAACGCAGCCCGAGGTGGAGGGTCGATATCGACATCCAAACACGACGAGGATAAAGCTGGAATGACCATGGCTAAAAAAACTGTCCCCCCAAAACAAAAGATGCTAGACCTCTTCTTTCCTCCCCCAAACCACCCATTTATGGGGATTAGCGTCGCTGCGCGTGCGCGCAAAGCCCCTGGGAACTTCTGGGCCGGACGGACCAAAATTCGCTTCAAACAAGAGGGAAACGGACACTAAATGATATTCATCTCCCATGCTCGCAAAAATGTGGGGAAAAGTATTTCTCCGGACACTGACTCCTGTCCTCCTCCTCCCAACTTTCCCCCCGATACTCCCAAAAACACTTCCTCCAGCTTGGCAGGGCACTTTCAACGTTTAGCTCACCACGATGAACTGGGGCCCAAGCGGATGTGATCACGTCCTTCCATGCTCTACTTTTGGGTTTCGACACCACTTGGCCCTCTTCAGGAAAACAAATTGGGAAGCTTGGCTGTTTCCAGGGGGGCCCACCAGGCAACCCCCGAGCTTTTTGGGACACTCCGAAACCCCGGGCCGCTGAGCAAGAAAGCCGGACGGTGTGCCCCATTCGTGAGCAGAATTTTCGGGGTTACCTGCTCTCTGCCCCAGGCAGGTGGACGGCACTTTAGAAAAAGAAAGGTTTGGGGCAGCACTGGCCCCCCCCGACATCAACGCCACCACCCCCCACATTATGCGAGCCCAGCTACAGGCCGTGTTGGGAGGGGGGTGTGAAAAAGGGGTTTTGGGGACCCTCGCCCCGACAGTCGCTACGGACCCAAAACCTGGCGCCTATCCCTTCCCCCCTGCCCCCGCCCCGCAAAGTATCATGGATTGGGGTGCAGTGCGGGGCAAGACGAACTGCTCGACCATCGCTGCCGCTGTCCAACGCCCGCAACTCCTTTTCGGGGCTTTGCGATTTTCTCCCCCCAGTGTCATCAAAGACGAGGAAGAGGCATGAGGACTCATGGCGTAGCGACTAGATATTCTTTTTTTTAACTTTTGACGCTCGCACGCAAGAAGGGATTTTTTGTGTTCAATTGTTATTTTTCCAAAATACCGGGGGAGACTCGGTTTCGTTTTTTTGAAAAATTTTTTGTTCTTGATTTTTCTCGGGGCACTTCGGCGGAAAAAAAAGGGTTTCGCTTCACCTTGGGGAAAGGGAAATATTTTGAGGGGCTTTCCTAACATTTTTCATTTTAAAAACCTGTTCTACGCAATAATTTTACCAAACCCTTGCACAAATTTGTTAATTAAATGGTTAAGAAAAATTTTTTGTTTTTTTTACTTTTTTTTTCTAATTAAAATTTTGTTTTTAATTTTTAAGAACTCAGGCTTTAAGGCCAAAATTATTCCTTTTATATTTTTCCCAATTTTTTTCCACTTATCTCTAATTTCCATTATAGATCAGTAATCCGAACAGATACAACCATGGAGTACTCAATAACATTTTATGCACTCTTAATAAGCTTCAATTTGAGTCCAAAACGAGGTCTCTACGACGTCTGGTTCTCATTCTGCAATTTGTAATTGCCAATTTTATTGCCAAATTGCCAAATTGCAAATTGCGCGAAAACTTACCGCTAACGAGTGACCCAACTACGATTTTCGGATTCAGCGGCACAAAATGCTTAGGATAAGACCCTCAAAATACTTCCTTCACCTAAGGTGAAGCGAAAGCCTTTTTTCCGCCCTAAGTGACCCGACTAATTGTAACTTTCGTTACAATCAACACCCAAAATTCCTCGCCTTTCTTCTCACGTCAACTTTTAACCATGAATTTTAGAACATATATATTTCAATGAAGAGATTATTGTATATTATGTCCAAGAATAACTAATACAGAGAGAGAGAGAGAGAGAGAGAGAGAGAGAGAGAGAGAGAGAGAGAGAGAGAGAGAGAGAGAGGAGAGACATAAAAGCTGGCACATACTTGTTAGGTTGCGGCCATAAAAAAAATTACTTTCCGCCGCTGCTGAGTGGCGAAGCCGGAGGAAACTGCTCGTAACCTCCTCGCCTGTCAAAGTTTGAATTATATTGTTCATCATGAAAGAGAGAGGAAGTTCAGTTCACATATTTCCATGCAGCAGTGCAGGACAAAGACTGCTCGGACTTCTCCTGGCTGTACACAAACACCACGGACATGCTGACTCTACAAGGAAGCCATTCACTGTAGAAATGCCTTCGTGATGGCTGGTGAGGCGGAACCTTGAAATAAACTCTTGACTCATGCCTTAAAACGTAATGAGATTAGAACTTGAATGTAGACACGACAGTTTCATCACACGCTAAATGGTTAATGTACATGTGTCGAATTAACACACACACACACACACACACACACACACACACACACACACACACACACACACACACACACACACACTCACACACACACACACACACACACAGGATAGCAGCAGTAGCAGTCGATACCAAGGTGGCGCGACATCCATCCATGGTTCGCGTACCGCTTAAGGCATGATATTTTTCGCTGACAAGAAGGCAGTTTCCACCTTGCTTGAACAAACGCACGATGGTGCGTGTGTGGTGTTTGACGTCCAAGTTTCATCCAAAGATCGATCCTATGTATTCTAAGCTCCCGCCGGCAGGATGACAGCTGGTGATAGTGAGTCCAGCGCGTGATTAAGACCGGGTTGAATAACGCAAAAAAATAAACAAGTACACGCATGTACACTTGTACACGTTGAGGGTAATGGTATTAATATCCAAAATAGTAACAATATTTTTTTTTTACATCACAGAACTGGCCAAGGGTGTTATAGTAGCTCATTGATGTGTAGTTGTAGAGACTGCAGGGCATGTGTGGAAGCAGCCCAAGGTAGCGACCTGGTGGTGTGTCGCGGGTAGCAGGTAGCTGGAGCCAGAGCGGGATTAGTACACGTGGTAGTTCAATCACGCCCATGTGGGCGTGCCTGGGGAGCGATAGGTTACCTCCGTTGATGATGATGATGCAGGAATAGAGATATACTCGAGTTGCCGAATTGAAGTATATTGAATGTACACGAGGAATGTTATGTACACGTGGATGGATGGGCGCAGCCCAGACAAACGTCTGGCCAACGAGGCCGAGGCGAGGCTAGTGGGGAGGGGGGGGGAGAGGTCGCGGGTTGCTGGGTGACCTGAGCTGGCCCGCAGACAAAAGCATCACGCCAAGCGAACAGTTGGCGGTTGCCAGAATATCAACATAATTACCAAACACCACCATTACATGGGCAAAGAAAAAAAAATTAACAAAATGCCCGCTAAATTGCCAGTCCCTATAAAAAAGACAGTAAGAGAACTTTTTTTTTTTTTTACATTTTGTGCCTATAGCGCCTGTAGGCAGTGGGTAAGTTAGTGACCCAGGGCTCGGATGGTAGGCTCTGGAGGTTCACTTGAGGGTTCTGATGGTTGGTCCTCACCCGTTGGTGGCGCAGGCAGGTTTCTTATAGTGACGACTGTGAGGCTCATGCCGCCCCCCTGTGTCCTCCGATGCACTCGCAGTCGAAGGTAGAGTTGATAGGCAGGGCATGTGGGTGTTCTTAGGCCACTCGACGGTGCAGAAAGGTTTTGGGTTTCTTCGGGGATCAAACTCGGGTCACCGAGAACGCCAGTCGGAGACTCTAACCGCTCCGCTACCGCCTCCCCATAAAAGGGGGGTGGGTCAATATAGTTCGGGTGGTGTTCTATTACTCTTTTCTTGAAAATATTTAAGTCGTAGGAAGGTGGAAAAATAGAAACAGAAAGAGAGTTCCAGAGTTTACTAGTGAAGGGGATGAATGTGTGAAGATACTGGTTAACTCTTGCATAAGGGAGATGGACATAATAGGGATAAGAATGAGTAGAATGTCTTGTACAACGAGGCCGCGGGAGGGAGGGAAGCATACAGCTAACAAGTTTAGAAAAGCAGTGAGCTTGAAAAAAGCGCTAGAAGATAGCAATAGAGGCATCATGCGGCGGTCATTTAACGATTGAAGACCGTCAGTCAGAGGAGAGGAGTTGATAAGATGAAAGGCATTTGACTCAACCCTGTTTAGGAGAGCTGTATGAGTGGATCCCACCCAAACATGAGAGGCATACCCCATACATGTGCAGATAAGGCCCCTGTACAGAGCAGGCAGCTGGGAGGGAGAAAAAAATGGACGCAGACGCCACAGGACACCTACCTTCATAGAAGCTGTTTAAGCAAGAGATAAAATCTGAGATTTCCAGCTCAAATTTTTAGTAAAGGGTAGTCCTATAATATTAATTGTAGACGAAGGAGACAGTTGAGTGTCGTTGAAGAAGAAAGGATAGTTGTCTGGAAGGTTATGTCGCGTAGATAGATGAAGAAATTGGATTTATGAGGCATTGAACAAACCAAGGTTTGCTTTGCCCAATCAAAAATTATAGAAAGATGAGAATTTAAGCACTCCGTGGCATCTCTCCGTGAATCACTTAGTTCCTGTTAAGTTGGACGTTTAATGAACAACGTTGAAAAATGCAGGGTAGAATCATTAGTGTAGGAGTGGATTGGGCTTTGAATTAGACTTAAAAGATCATTAATGAATAATAGGAAGCGAGAGGGGAAAGGACAGAAACCTGAGGAACACCACTATTGATATATTTAGGAGAACAATGACCGTCTACAGTAGCTGCAATAGAACGGTTTGAAAGGAAACTTAAGATGAAGATGCACAGAGAAGGTAATGAGGGTATTTAAAAAATTAAGATTTTTGCGAAACTATCAAAAGCTTTTCATATGTCAAGGGCAACAGAAAAAGTTTCACCGAAACCCCTAAAGGAAGACGACCAAAATTCAGTTAGGAAAGCTAGAAGATCGCCAGTAGATCGCCCTTTACGGAAACCGTACTAACATCAGATAGAAGATTGTGAGCAGATAGATGTTTAAGAATTTTTTTTTTGAAGTATAGATTCAAAGTCTTTCGAAATGCAGAAAGTCAAAGCTATAGGACGGTAGTTTGAGGGATTAAAACGGTCACTCTTCTTAAGAACAGGTTGAATGAGAGCAAACTTCCAGCAAGCAGGAAAGGTGGAAGTAGATAGACAAAGACGGAAAAGTTTGACGAGGCAGGGTGCAAGCACAGAAACACAGTATTTGAGAAATATAGGAGGGACTCCATCAGGATCGTAGTCCTACCGAGGATATAGGCCAGAAAGGGCGAAAAAAAATCTTCACGATGGATCATAATAATAGGCATAACATAGTCAGAGGGTGGAGGAAAAGGAGGAACAAGTCCTTCATCTACCAGAGGTGTATTTTTAGTAAAGGTTTGAGTAAAGATTTCAGCTTTATAAATATATGAGACAGCTGTGGAGCCACCTGGGTGAAGGAAGCATAGGAGGGAAAGATGAAGAAGTAAATTTTTTAGAGATGATTTTTGACTAGATGCCAGAAGTCAAGAGAGGAGTTTGATTTAGAAAGATTTTGACATTTTCTATTGATGAAGGAGTTTTTGGTAAGTTAAGAAAAGAGTTGGCATGATTACGGGCAGAAATATAAAGGGCATAAGTTTCAGGAGATGGATGGTTACGGTACCGTCTGTGAGCCGCTTCTATATCTTAGACAGCATGAGAACAAGCGAAGTTAAACCAAGGTTGACGAGCCTCAGGATTAAAGAAAGTGTGTGGAATGTATGCCTCCGTGCCAGAGACAATGACCTCAGTTATGCACTCTGCATAAAGAGATGGGTCTCTGACATGGAAGCAATGTTCATTCCATGGAAAATCAGAGTAGTACTGTCTTAGGTCCTCCCACTTAGCTGAGTTGAAATTCTAGAAGCACCTCCTCTTAGGTGGGTCCCGAGGCGGCACTGGAGCGATAAGACAGGTTACATAAATAAGATTATGATTGGAGGAGCCTAACGGATAGAAACGTTTTACAGAGAAAACAGGAGGTTTAGATATTAGGAAAAGGTTAAGAATGTTGGGCGTGTCTCCAAAGCACAGTAATATGCTAATAATGCTATTAATATATTTATAATGATCGCAATTATAATAACTATAATAACTAGGGGGGGGGGCACTCAGTAGAGCGTATACCTCCGCCCGAATATTTAATCATATATACGTATATATATATATATATATATATATATATATATATATATATAAAATATATATATATATATAATATATATATATATATATATATATATATATATATATATATATATATATATTATATGCACTCAGTATGAGCGCATACCTCCGGCCGAATATTTCATCAATTGGTTGCCATGGCAACAGTTGTCAATAGATTTCATCCAAAATTAAATCAGCTCTTTCTTATACCAAATATACTTGGTATACCGAGTTTGGTCCAAATCTATTCGCAACTTCTTGAGAAATCCTGTACACTAACAGACAGACAGACAGACAGACAGACAGACAGACAGACAGACAGACAGACAGACAGACAGACAGATCGGGGTGAAATCATAACCCCTCCAACTTCGTTGGCGGAGGTAATAATAAGAATACCACGTCCGCTTCTACCCCTCCCTCCCCCCCTCTTCGCACCTTCCACGCCCACTTGTCAGGTAACATACTGCTAATGAGGAAGGGACGCACATCAGAGGGGCGAGACCCGTGTTTCCGCCTCCTTCACCTCCCACGGACTGGAGCATCACCTGGAGACGCGGGAAGCTGGGTGACGCAGACAACGAAGTGGCACACACGAAAACCGACATCAAAACTGCTCCTCCCGCACCTGTCCCATCAATTATAAAAATTATCTTCCTTATACTACATGTGCTAGCTATCCCTTTCACTCATTTACTCACACATTCACACCATCACGCCTACCATTCCAGGCTCCCTCATACCGCTCATACCACTCCCACAATCCATTTTACAGATATCTCATAATTATCATTCGCCAAAGCCGTCCTTTTACGCTATCACCACACGTCTCTCTCCTTCTTGGTATGTATAGTGTCTTTCCCTTTAATGGCGGCATACTAGGAAGTCCTCAAGTCTTTTCAAATGGCCTAGAATGGTCTTTGCCCTTCGAAGGATCGCCTCATATCGTGCCTTTCTGGCATGAGGTTCTGGAGCATTTCCATTACCAGCACTCGTGACCAGCATGCCTCGTCCTCCCTTACTCCTGCCTCTCCTTTCTTTCCTCCTCCATTTTTCCTTTTCCTCCTCCTTCTATCTTCTTGTCCTTTTATTCTCCAGCTACATCGTCCCTCTTCCCTTTCCTACTTCGCATCCTCTGTTCTCTTCGTCTTTTTGATGCTCCCCCATTCCATTTATAGGTACAAAGTTGTCCAATTATTTGTATATTTTATTTGTTTGTGAAGGAAAACGTTATCATCACTTTTTTCTTCTTTCCTGGACAGGTTGTGGCGCCGCGTCGTCCACTCCACGTGATTCAAGATATTGAATTCAATAAAGAATGGACATTGTAGGGTTTGTTTGACGTTTTCTTATCGCTCCGGCCTAGTTGATAATGCTCTCAGTTTGTATGTGTGTGTGTGTGTGTGTGTGTGTGTGTGTGTGTGTGGTGTGGTGTGTGGTGGGGGTGGGTGGGTGGGTGGGTGGGTGGGTGGGTGGGTGGGTGGGTGGGTGGGTGGGTGGGTGTGTGAGCCGTGTCGGGAGCAGGCCGGAGCACAACAAAAGCGAGGATGCCTAAAACATATTGTTACGTTACGGCTACTCACTGACTCCGCAAGGAGGAAGAAAAACAAGTTATTCGTGTCTTTCATTGATTTTTCGAAGGCATATGACG
Organism: Chionoecetes opilio; assembly: GCA_016584305.1. Lineage (NCBI taxonomy): Eukaryota > Metazoa > Arthropoda > Malacostraca > Decapoda > Majidae > Chionoecetes > Chionoecetes opilio. The sequence continues at coordinate 215,707 of JACEEZ010021231.1, read as the reverse complement.
TAATGCCAAGACAAAAGTTGTTTATGACTCTGAAGCGTCTAGGTTGTGGAATGATGATGCTTGCAGCTATAGTTGCCATGTACCGCGTCACGGAAAATATTTTAGGCTGTGCAGTTGTCACCTCCACCGTCGGAGTAAGGCAAGGTCTGTCCACATCTTGTCTCCTATTTATAATATATGTAGACGAGTTGGTAAAAATGATGAGAGATAATTGTAGTCCTGAGACATTTATAGAATGGCTGCACTGTCTTGTCTGGGTTACAGGCAGTGGATGCCGATCCTCCCATTGACGAAACCGCACCCTCTCTTGACGAAGTCAGAGAGGCTGTAGCAAAGTTGAAGGGTGGAAAGGCAGCTGGTGTTTGTAATATCAGTGCGGAGCTCCTCAAAGCTGGGGGTGAGGCCATGATCCGCGGGTTGCATGCTGTCCTGACTGCCGTGTGGCAATCAGGTACCATTCCTCCTGACTGGAAAAGGGGGCTGGTCGTCCCTATCTGGAAAGGGAAAGGGGACCGTCAGGACTGCAACAATTACCGCGGTATTACACTGCTCAGCGTACCAGGCAAGATGCTTGCCCATCTATTGCTGACACGAATTCGCAGTCATCTGGTGAAGCATCAGAGACCTCAGCAGTCTGGGTTCACGCCTGGTAAGTCAACAACGGACCGTATCCTAGCGCTTCGTGTCCTGGTGGAACGCCGACGTGAGTTTCGACAGGGGATGCTTGCAGCCTATGTTGATCTCAAGAAAGCGTTTGATTCAGTGCATCGTGAGTCACTCTGGGATCTTCTGCGACTTCGAGGGATTCCTGCAAGGACTATTGGTTTGATAACTGGTCTGTATTCTGGGACTGAGAGTGCTGTGAAGTGTGGGGCAGGTGTATCCAGCTTCTTTCCTGTGAATACAGGAGTGAGGCAGGGGTGCGTCCTTGCCCCATCACTTTTCAACGCTTGTATGGACTGGGTATTGGACAAGGTTGTAGATCAAAGTGATTGTGGAGCATCCGTCGGCAACACCAAGATCACTGATCTTGTTTTTGCCGATGATGCAGTAATCTTTGCTGAGTCGCTGGAGGTCCTGGTGATGGCTCTCGAGGCGCTGCACGAGGAGGCAAAGCCTTTGGGACTTGAGGTCTCCTGGCTCAAGACCAAGGTCCAGGTATTTGGAGACTTACTAGATGAAGCAGTACAGTCTGTTCATGCGTGTGGCGAGGACATTGAGATCTTGGAAAGTTTTACATACCTTGGTATGGCAGTCCATAATGACGGCGGGTCACGTCAAGAAGTCTTACGACGGATTGGCATAGCCCACGGTGTTATGGACTCGCTCAGCGGGAGTATTTGGCGTTGTCGGTACCTGTGCAGGAGGACAAAGATCCGGATCTTCAAGTCGCTTGTGATCCCTGTCTTACTCTATGGTTGTGAGACATGGACACTAAATAGTGACTTGAAGAGACGAATCAATGCCTTTGGTAATAAGTGACTTCGCAGAATCATGGGGTATCGCTGGGATGATTACGTGTCAAATCAGCGATTGCACCGTGAGACTGAATCGAGGCCTATTACCTGCATAGTCCGTCAGCGCCAACTTCGGCTATATGGGCATGTGGCACGCTACCCTGAAACCGATCCTTCCCATCGGGTTGTATCTGTAAGAGACAATCCGGCGTGGAGGAGGCCAAAGGGGCGCCCACAAGGCTCTCGTGGCTGGGGCAAGTTGATGTTTCTTGTCGAGAGCTGCTTGGTATGGGAAAGGAGCCTGCATGGGAACTCGCGCGTGGTGACCCCCGGGAGTGGCGTCGTAGGGTGGGCGAGGCGACGCGCCCCCCGGCGTATGCCCCCAATGATTGATTGATTGCACATATTGTTGTATATGGATGATGCGGTGATACTTGCTACGACCAGGGACAACATGTTAAAGAAGTTTTGTATATTAAAGGAATTTTGTGATGAATATGGAATGAAGATAAATATAGGTAAAACAAAGTTTTTCGTGATAAACGGTCAAGCAGGGGACGCCGAGCCGCTGCGCGTGGACGGATTAGTGGTGGAGCCCTGCAGCAGCTACGTGTATCTGGGGACTCCCTTCATGTGTGACGGTTCGGTGTCATCTGCTGTGAAAATACATGCACAAAACAAGTTATGTCATGTTTTAAAATTTGTCTCATTTATTCGAAAAAACAATGACATTCCTTTTATTGTAAGACGTCGTTTGTTCGATGCTGCCCTTATGTCGTCTTTACTGTATGGCTGTGAGTCTTGGCTAGGCGCTGACGTGAAACCTATCATTAAGTTGTACAATTGGGCCATGAAGGAGTTGTTAGGGGTAAGGAGAGTCATTACCAATAATGTATGTTATGCTGAGTTAGGATACCCCTCGCTGCCTGACCTTCTAAGACACAAACAACACAAGTTTTATCATAGTATGTGGTCAGAGAGACGTAACATGAACGATGACCCTTTGTCTTTCGCTCTTAAGTATGTTATGTCTTTAAATACCCCGGTTGGAAAACTTGTGGCCCACATGACACGCAATAATGTCCCTCACATGTCCTCTATGTTGTATAATGTACATAATACAATTGCTAACTCTGAGGCAACAAGATGTAATGTATATAAAACAATTAACCCTGAATTTAAAGTACATGACATTTATGAAAAGAAACATGTAATTAACGATCTACATAGGATGTCGTTTACACGTTTTCGAGTCTGTGGTCATAGTTTAGTAGTGGAAACGGGACGCTGGAACAGGCGCGGACGTGGTCGCCTTCCTCTCGAGGAGCGCCTGTGTGTATGTGGTGACATACAAACAGAACAACATGTGGTAGAGGTGTGCCCCATAACACAACACATTAGAAACCTTTACAGATTTAATACTGTTCATGACGTATTCTCTAATTTCAGTGATGTAATAACATGCAAAATTATTCATGAAGTTTTAAATAGTTATACCTAAGAAATGCATATTCTTTTCCGTTAATAGTTTATTTCATTTTTTGTCTTTCATAGGGACGTAGATCAAGCTGGCTGCTTGTTGAATTTTATGTGTTTAGTAGTTTATCGTAGTAGTAGTAGTTTTAGTAATTATTTTTTGTTGGACTACAGTTTGTTACTCAAAATTTGGGGGAATGTTTCATTTTTTGGACATTAAGTGTTTTGTCTATTCATTAATGATATTATGTGTAATTTATGTATAAAGCTGTGGTCAATAAATATCTATCTATCTATCTATCTATCTATCTGTGTGTGTGTGTGTGTCTGTTTCTGAGGGAGATGGTCATTTGTCGGGGGGAAGAGGGTTGTGTGTAAGGAGGAATTTCTGCGTGGGGCAGTTTATGTAGGTATAGGAGAGTGGCGTCATGTGTGTGATAAGGTAGTTAGTTACACAAGAACATAAGAAAATAAGGAAGCTACAAGAGGTCGTATGACCGACACGTGGTAGTGTAGTTGTGTGTATCAAAATGACTTTTGTGTAAACGTTTGTTAACATTATAGGCCTATACGTTTACCCCTATATGTTTACTTCGTGCATGTACTTTTTATACTAACATCTCCATATTAATGATTAATATATTTAAATGTTAATGATTCCTGATTGCCATGTATAATGATGTGTCACACCCTTGCCACGTCACCAGCCACAACCACAAACTGACGCCAGCGTGGGCACACCCCTGGTGGACACCACACCAACGTGGCCACGCCCTGCCACGCTCGATCAGCCGCTACGCCCGCTGGTACCGTCAGAGAGGGACAGACCATCGAAGTGAAAAGACTTGTAGTGTGCGTGGGTTTGGTAAATACAATCTGTATAATGTGATTTCCAAAGAACTTGATTACTACGTTGCTGTATAATAAGTTTATATTCTGTAAAGTGATTGATTGCTTAATTGATTAATTTAATAATACAGAACCTGTGGTTTTACTTAGCTCGGCACCACGTCTTCCACCACTTGCCAATAGTAGGTATAAGTTATCTCATACGTCTTTGGACTATTAGTGACACCAAGAGAGGTAACATATATGATGGCGTACGGTGTGATGATAATCCTGTGAAATTACTGTAATATCAAACCCAGTTTAAGTGCACTGAACATTTTGATATAAGACGATAAGTAGTGGAACGAGACACTGAGCGAAGTTGTGAGAGAAACCGAGGAGTGAACTGGTAGTTTAACCCAACCGTAGCAGAAAAGGTCACTTTGTTTACGTTCTGGCTGGACCGCAACGGCGACCCTGCATTCACACCCCTCACAACCCTCACCCTCTACTCCACATCATCCTCTCCACATCTCGTCGTCCACATATAATCCACACTTGATTTTACCCCTACACTTAATTAAAAGTCTGGTGTGTCGCAATTAAATATATAAAACAGCGTGAATACCACGAAGCTTCCTGTTCCCGAAGACAACACTATAAGTGACATTTATTCCCTCTGTCACAAGGAGATAAGGTGATACTAACCCCTTCTCGTCGACACTACAAGGTGATCCTGTCTACTGGCTAATTGATGAAGCAGGACGTGACTACATCCCCAAATGGAACACTGTGGAGGAAGGACGTAGGCTTGGTGGACTTGTTGACGCACACCCCAGCGCCCATCCATCCACTTGTGGAGGGACATAAGGACGTTACGGACTAGCGCCACATCCTACCTTCCTGGTCTGACATCCTAGACGCCTCAACCCCTGGACGCTGGCTTTGCTTTGAGGAAGATTCTGTATGCTACGACGCTGATATAATTAGGTGAAACTTACATGCATTGAGCTGACACTCCACTGAAATGTTATTAATTACATCACTTGCTGCACATAAAATTGCTAGTGATTAATTCCTTTCACATTTTATTGATTGATTAGCCACGTGAAAAGAATATATTTCATGGGTGATATTTAACACAGTTCTAATTGATTTAATATTTTCTGATCACATACTAATATTACTAATACCTCATTTGTAGTATTTTTTTTGTATACTTAAGTATCTATATATATCTCTTCTTGCTGTGAATATACTTTTATTCTTTGTGATAGCCTATACATTAGATACACACATAAGGCTTTAAAAGCACCTGAGAAAAAGTAATCACATTAAATTATTGCGGTAATAATAATAATTATAATTACAGTGATTATTATTACAAGTCTACTACGCAATGTTCTACTAATCTATTTACCTTTAGCTTATGGCTCGAAGATTTAGTATTGACTTGTTAAGTGAGAAATTTGATAAACTTTGTGGTGAGAATAAACCCACAATTATTGACGATAGCATTGAGACACAAAAAGGTGTTAAGTCTGAATTTGAGGAAAGTAGTGATAGCCCTCGTGTTTTGCGAAGAGACATGCAACACTTCAGGGTTCCACCTGCTTCTCTTAGCCCTTCCTTACCTCAGCCTACACTAACAAGCATGGCTACTTCCGCCGGAGCAGGTATTAGTAGTTCAATGCCCTCGCATCATCAACCTTCTGCACAGGCGGCTGGAGCTATTAAGTTATTACCTACCAGCGCGGCTGTTAGGCCTTTTTCGGGAGTTGATGTAGATTACAAAGACCGGGAGTACATTGCAATGTGCGAGGATATAATGGCTAATTCATATATTGCTGATGAGAGTGACAACATTTAATTTGTTTGCTCACGTCTACAGCCAGGCTTACGAGCTGCACACCTTATGTAAGCTAGTGCTTTTACTGAACCCCAAGGGAACAAGGATTACCAAACCTTACGTTCTTATTTTCTAGAATCCTTTGGGAGTAACGCCAAGCACAGTTTAGTGAAAAGAGTGAATTTAGCTTTTGAAACTTTGCTAAGCGGTGCTGCTGCCACTGATTTGTTAGATAGACTGGTGGAGGCAAACCGGATTTCTGTAGATTTCATCTAGTATTTAAAATAGAATAGCTGGACTCAGGGAGATAACATTTCTCTTTGAAACAATCGCAAATTCATTGAATTCTGTGCATACATAATGTTGCTAAGAAGTAACTTCAGAAGAAAACTCTGTCTCTTAATTATATCCCACAAGAAGTACTGCATGACTTTGTATTGAAATAAAAAACCAAGATAGAAGAGAAGGATGACGAAATACGAACGAGTGTGTCATCTGTAGCCACTACTCAGCCTGATGTAGCCGGTAGGGATATATATGTATCTTGTACGGCAGTTGTAGCCATACCTAGTCCTCATAAAAGATCTATGTTGTCATGCCATTATTGTCAACGAGAAGGGTACACTACAAATCGGTGCTATATCAAAATTTAAAGTTTTCATCGCCAAAGAAAACTTGATGCCGCCTAAGGGCAATTATCTGCTTCAAGGGACTCAGACAGAAACAGAACCTCTACTGGTACACATGATCGCACACGATTACAGACGTCTGCAAACCGTAATCCCGCAAGACTGGGAAATACTGGTTCTGCTAACACTGCTATTTCCCGCGGTGCGACACAAAATCTTTCCTACTGTGTAATCTATGAGTGCTACGGACACTCTACGGAAAACTGCCATTTCGTTTTTAATTTAAGGACTCCACTAAGACAGAGTCACGGTAACACACAGTCGGGGAAAGTTGCGCGCTCCGTACAAATCAGACCAGGCTAGCAGAATCAACTGGTACAATTGATATGTAATACTGCAGCTTGATTGGATGACAGTAATATTCTCTCATCTCTAGTAGCCGCTTGCAGTCAAGCCAATATTTTGGGTCTACCAGCTAAATTAGGATCCGTAAGAACATCGTTCGCGGTAGACACAGACGCAGCTGTTAACGTGCTGTCCGAAAAGGCTTACCTTGCACTAAAGCGCGCGTCATGTGGCAGCCGATGGCCTCTTAAACCGAACAATCTTAATCTAATGGAAGTTACGAGCGACCCTCTAAATGTATTAGGAGTTGTTCGCCTACCCGTTAGGTTGGGAAAAGGTACGCCTACTATTCGTTTGGACTTTTGCGTGGCTTCTAATTTTACGTTGCCTTCGGACGGATTATTGGGATTAGCGTCTTTGAAAGCGAACCGGATGATAATACATCCATATACCAGTACCATAAGTATCTTAGGGATGAATTTCAGAGCGATGAACTAACCCATATGCTTGGCTTCCCAAGGTAAGGTAGTTCCTTGTAATTCACCGTCCGTACCTAATGTTCAGGTTTCTGCTGATAAATTGGTGAAACGTGGAACACCGCTTAAGTCTGAAACGATTTCACGGGTAGACTCTGCTAATACCCAGCCTACCAACTCTAACAATCAGACAAGGGTAACTGACCCTAGCGGAATGTGGAAAATTGTTAAAGCCACGGTAATTGATAATCATATAATTTCCCAGCGTATAGCTATGCACATTGCTGTGTTAGTCCCCAACACCACCGTGGGTTGTGACATCTGTACAGAAGGCCCAAGCCAAGTGAAAAGACTAACAGTGGAAGAAACCCTGAGTGAATCCGTGAAGGAAATAAAGCCGTTGCTCTTGTTGTTAATGCGACTGGTGGTTCTGTCCCACTTCGGCAAGGTGCATTTTTAGGCCGTGCGTTAGCTTTCGACAGACAGGTAGTGCCATAACCTTTAAACTTACCTACGGGTTTTGTCACTTCGGTAACTCCGACGTCCAGCAACACAAATTGGGCTCAAGCACAAACGCTTGACTCACTTGTCACTATTGTGGATTATCCCGAGCACAGGTCTTCATTGTTAGAACTGCTAAAGTGGTCCCGTAATGTTATAGCCTTGCCCGGAGAATCGTTAGGTTCAACTGATAAAACTAACCACCACAATAGACTTAAACCTGGAACATCACCTGTGTATATTCCTGCCTATCGTCTACCTCACAGTAAAAGACTAATTGTTCATGGGCAAATTAAAGACATGCTGGATCAGGGTGTTATCCAAAATTCCGTTCACCGTGAAACTCGCCTCTATTCCTCATTCCTGAAAAAGATGGACAGTTTAGACCTGTAATTGACTTCCGACGAGTAAATGAAGTCGCGGAGATGATAGATATCCTTTACCTGTCCTAAAAGACCAGTTAATGTCATTAGGACCTGGTAACACTATGTTTAGTAACCTTGATTTGGTTAGTGGCTACTGGCAGGTGCCGATGGCTCCTGTATCTAGGGAAGTTACTGCCTTTAGCACTCCTAGTGAACACTACGAGTGGCTCAGAATGCCATTTGGTTTAAAGGCAGCTCCTATTTTTTTCCAAAGGATGATTGATATATTTTCCGATATGCTAGGCAAAAATGTCCATACTTACCTTGATGATCTTAATTTTGTAGCAAAAACTCGGAGTCTCATTTTGCTTATTTGGAAGCAGTATTCTTGAATTTGAAAGATGCTGGACTCAAGGTTAAACTGACTAAATGTGAACTCCTTAAGTCTAAAATCGCCTTTTTAGGCCATGTGGTAGACGGTTATGGAATTCATACAATGTAAAATATAATAACTACAGTTATTTTAAAGTACCCAATTATTTCTAGTTACAAATTTCCCGCGACCTCAGAATGTAGATAATATCCGTTCTTTCATTGGGTTGTTTGGTTACTATACAATTTTTATATCCTATTTTGTAAGCGGTTGCATCGCCCTTAACAAAACAATTTACCCCTTGCGGCCCAGAACGTAATTTCCATTTGAAGTTTTTTTCTACCATTTTTTAGCTACCAATAGATAATTTTTAGTAAACATAAGCAATATTATTTAGATATGACCTGTTTAGTATCCTTGACCACTAATTAATTTGGTATATTCAGTTACTTTTCGAAATGTTATGGCTAAGAACAGAGAATTTTATATAGCAAAGGAAAGATCTGGGCGTGAAGGGGTTAAAGAAGGACGTGCGCTTTAATTGGTACGTTGTACATGAAAAGAGTTTTCAAGATCTAAAAGTCGCCCTAATGACTGCCCCTGTCTTGGCATTCCAAGACTATAAGCTTCCTTTTGTTCTTTACACGGATGCCTCTGCATTAGGGCTGGGTGCTGCATTAATGCAGACAGACGCACGCGGACTAAATCGCGCTATTGCGTTCGCGAGTAGAACTTTACTTCCGGCAGAGTCTAATTACTCAGGTACTCATCTGGAATCACTCGCAGTTGTCTGAGCTCTACATTTTTTTAGAGATTTTATCCTAGGTTATGATTTAACCGTATATACTGATCACACAGCTGTCACTGAGCTATTTAAAGGGAAAAGACTCTCGGAAAGACTAGCCCGTTGGTTCTTAACACCACAGGAATTCATTCCAACATTTAAGTACTTGCCAGGCCGAGCCAATGTAGTGGCTGATGTGCTTTCTAGGAATGTACATGTTGGACTGGTGACGGAAAAGTCCCTGTAGTTCAAAATTGTTCACTACATGAACTAGCTATTGCCCAACGTCAACATAAAGTATGGAGTAAATCTATATATGCTCTGGAATCGGGTGATCAATCAGCTTTACCTAAAATGCCCATTCCCTTTTCACAATTTTTCTTATCACCAAATCAGGTCCTTTGTAAATATTGGCCAAGTAATCGGACCCCGGTGAGCCACTTTGTGTTACCTGAGTCATTTATATCTGTGGTAGCCTACTGCAACTAGTTCATGATGCTGTAATAGCCGGTCCCCGGGAAAGGAGCGTACTCTTTCTACGGCCCGCACTAGTTTTTTTTTACCTAAAATGCGGTTAAATATTGACGCATATGTGGCAAAGTGCGTGAAATGTGCCGAACACAAGGGTACAGTTCCAAAGCCAGCACCAATTTTGGAATATCCACCTCATGAGCGTCCTTGGGAAATTGTTGCTATTGATCTATTACAGCTTCCTTATAGTCGTCAAGGGTCTAGCTACCTGTTAGTATGTGTACTTCGCAAGGTACGTTTTTTTGGCCCCTGTGAAGGATAAAACTGCCAAAGCGATTGCGCACGCTCTGATCACCAAATTATTTTGTCCATACTCAAGTCCCCGAGTTTTAATGAGTGACAATGGCGCGGAATTTAAAAATGCGCTTCATAATGAAATCTGTGGACAGTTCAACATAAAACGAACATTCACGGTAACTTATGACCCTGCCAGTAACAGTTTAGTTGACCGCGCGAACAAGAAAGTCCTGGAAGCTTTGCGCCCAGTTGTTGGTGGCTTGCTTGATAGTTGGGAAGATTGGTTACCCCATGTAGCTGCGAGCGTTAATAGCAATATTTGTGAGTCGACAGGTCAAATTCTTTATTTTATTATATTTGGTGTGGAGAAAAGACTCCAGTATGACTTGCTTAGTAGCCCTCAAAAATCTGTGTACAATGTTGATGATTTTATGCTTTTTTTATGTTATTTTAAGTGTCAACTTAAGGTTTTCTCGGACTTATATGCTCAAGGGGGACAGTAACCGCCCGAATTTGGTCAGGGAAAAATCCCTTGGAAAGGAGCTTGAAGGTTAATAGCTCTTTGTACACGAAAAGTTGTATTATTAGTGAAGTGTGTGTGTGTGGGAGCAGCAAGGATTCGAACCGGCTACCATAGAATTGCAGGCCAGCACGCTATCAACCTGACCATCGCACGGTGTGTGTGTGTGTGTGTGTGTGTGTGTGTGTGTGTGTGTGTGTGGTGTGTGTGTGTGTGGGGGTGTGTGTGTGTGTGTGTGTGTGTGTGTGTGTGGGTGTGTGTGTGTGTGCGTGTGTGTGTGTGTGGTGTGTGTGTGTGTGTGTGTGTGTGTGTGTGTGTGTGTGTGTGTGTGTGTGTGTGTGGTGTGTGTGTGTGTGAGGTGTTGTGTGCGGTTTTTTTCTTTCATAACGTTAGCCATCTTAGCCTCGAGAGGTACACAGGGAAAATAAATATACTCTTTTTTTTCCTGCTCTGAGCCGGCAACTTACCCCTCAAAGGCCGTGCTGTACTGGCACTCTTCTTAACTAAATCCTTAGATGAACGCCATGCTGCATCGGGGACTACTGCTTCCTGCCGAGGACTGAGCGAGGTGAGGCGCGGCGAGAAGTGGGAAAAGGAAAATAAAAAGAGGGGAGAGATAAGTAAGAAAGATAAGGAGTGAGGCAACAAAGAGGGGGACGGATGAGAGATTGAGGAGGAGAGAAGAAGAGAAGATGAGAAGGGAGTGAGAGGAGACTGAAGAGGGAGGAGAGGGAGGCAAGAGAGAGGAGAGAGAGAGAGAGGAGAGAAGAGAGAGAGGAGAGAGAGAGGAGAGAGAGAGAGGAGTGAGAGAGAGAGAGAGAGAGAAGAGACGATGAGAGAGAGAGAGAGAGAGAGAGGAGAGAGAGAGAGAGAGAGAGAGAGAGAGAAATCAGATCAGATCAAAACGTTTATTGTGAATAATGTACACATTATACATAATACATATATAATTAAGGGTACAAAATAGACAAAGGGCGCACCCCCCATGCAGGTTGCATAGGAAGGATTGCCATGATTAATTAAGTTAGATAGCAGATTTGTTAATTACATTTAGATATGCATATACAAAAGACTGTTATGTTACATATATATTTATTTATTTATTTTTTAAGTCATTTATGAGGCATTGGCAAAGTTTGGGTGACTGTTTTGACTTGGATAAGGTTACATGGTTGTAGATAATAGTGCCGCAGCCCAGCATAGGAGCCATTGGCACAGCTGCCTCTAAAAAAGAAAATTTCTTGACATTCCATTACATAATGGCGGAGTGTGTGCTTCTCTTCTGTTTTACACAAGTTACATTTTTTCATATTGATGTTGTCACTGCCAGCTACCTCCCACATGTACTTATACCCTAGCCTTAGCCTACTATAACACACCTGCTGGCGCCTAGTAATTAGTCCATTTTGTATGTAGTGGGGTTGACACCCTTTTGTTAGGTCCATATATGTAGTGAGAGAACCAGACTGACCGAGCATGCTGTCAATATGTCTCTTATTGTACGTTTCCATTTTCGCACACATTTCTGTTTTTAGACGGCCAAGGGACAGAGGGAGCGGAAACCCAACACCATCCTTAGACTTAACACTGTTGGCGAGTTCATCTGCACGCTCGTTACCCGCTATCCCACAGTGTGATGGGGACCATATAAAGTTCACAGCTCTGTCCTGACACGTTATCTTATACACAAGTTTAATAATTCTGTTCACGAGGACGGTGTGAAGAAGGTTCCTGGATGTTATCGACTGTAGGGCAGTCGTGCTGTCAGAGGCAATGATGACGTCTCCGGCCTCTCGCTTGACGGCTGCCAGAGCCGCTGCTATCCCGAGAAGCTCCGTTTGGGTCGAGGAGCAGCCATCAGACTTTCGGATGCTTAGCGCCCGGTGTTCACCCCGGCTTTCTCCCTTATAGTACACGACCCCGGCCCCCGCACGCCCGTCCTCATGCAGCGACCCGTCGGTGTACAGGATATTGGGACACTCAGGGAGGGCATTCAATCTACAAAGGAAGTCCTGCCTCATCAGCTCACATGGTACATTACACTTCTTAACCTTGATGGTAGAATAGGACACATTGAAAACTGTCAGTTCCCAGGGGGGGAGATCAACTGGTTTGTGCTCCCTATCATCCATGTATTTATCAAAATTAAATGAACTGACCAATTTCCTGACTGATGAGAGCTAAACACTACACTTTTCTTTCCACTTAGGATTGAAGAGAGCCTCATATAACTGACCATCATCATTAGTATTTAGTGATCTCATAATTTGGAGGACTGCCATTTGCTGTACTCTATGTGTGAGAGGTGGTAATCCTATCTCGTGTCTTGCACTATCCTGCTGTGTTGACCTTGGGCACCCTACAATTATCCTAATTACTGTATTTTGAATGACTTCAAGTGCTTTAGATTTTCCTTTGTTGAGACATGTTAGGGTGCTAGAGTTGTAGTCTATGACTGATCTGATTAAGGAAACATATAGCCTCTTAAGGACGGGGACAGACGACCCCACGTCTCCCCATTCCCCATGCAACCTTCCTTAGCAACGCTAGTCGAGGCTGACAGATGTGCTTCAGTCTGGTGACTTCGTTGTGTCTTGTGTTGCAATGCCCAGCACGTACACCCATATACTTGTAGGTGGGGACTTCTTTTAGAATTTTCCCTTGTATTTTTAAGGAAGCTTTATCCCGATGCCGTTTATACAGCACCTTGCTTTTCTCTGGTGATATGATGAGGCCGATAGAGTTGCACAATCTCCCCAATGTTCGCAACGCGTTTTTTATGTGTTGTTGTGAGGCAGCTTTGTAGCACTATGTCATCAGCATAAACAGTAATAACAGCCCATCAAATTTGAAAGAAGCAATGATTTTCATAAGTGCGTTGAAGAGCATTGGCGAGAGAACACCCCCTGTGGTGTTCCTAATTCCATGTGTTCCCACTTAGAGTAAGCCCCCTCAAAGTAAACTCGACTGTGTCTGTCTGTTAGGTAGTCTTGTACTATTCTGATGATGGTCCCCGAGGTCATATTAGATAGTTGGGATAAGATGACACTGGGGTTAGCTCTATCAAAGGCTCCCTTCAAATCAATAAAAACATTAAATCGTTTCGTTATGCCAGCAAGGACTCTATGAATGCAATTTTGTGTGTTCCTGCCAGGAATGAATCCATACAGATTACTGGAGAGCTGGGGTTTGATACTATATAGTAGACGATTAAGGACTATTCTTTCAAAGCATTTGCACAGACAAGAGGTGAGAGATATTGGTCTGAAGGACCCTGGGTTTCCTGGTTTGGGAATAGGGACAATAATAGCTTTTTTCCAGGGTGTTGGTAGGCGTCCCCCGCTCCATATCATGTTGTAGAGTCGCAGAACAGGATTGCCATCAATCGTCGTAAGGAAGCGAAAACCATCGTAGGTGACACCAACCATGCCGGGTGCACTAGAGCTTGCCTTTTCCAGGCTCCTGACGAGCTCCTCTTCGGTGATGGGCATGTTATCGGAGACATTAGGGTCGAGTAAAGCTGCTTCAATCTTCCCAATACGATTCCTGGCGTTGGTGGCAAGAGCACTTCGCACCTGCAGGGGCAGACAGTCATAGCTGGAGGCGTCCGCCCACTCCTGCATGAGTTCGTTGCTCTTCTCTGTTGGGTCAGAGTGGAGGGGCGATGGAGCTTTCTTCCCTTGTACGATTTTGATCTTCCTTGATACTTCAGCAAGTGGCGTTCTGTGATCCATGGATTGTAGAAAGGACGTCCAGTATTTTTCTCTTGCTTTCTTTTTGACATCTTGTACCGCTTGAGTATCGTCAGGTTATTATGAGTGGGGTTGTTTTGCCATTGATGCTTCATTTTCTTGTATTGTCTGTCAATCCGCTGAACGGCTTCATCACTGTTATACCATCTCTTCAGTTCACTCATTGTGTTCCTCTTTCCATGCTTGACTGTCATATTAATTTTACTCTCCATTTGGTGTATTATGTCTGTATTGAACTCTTCTGCCGATGAGGCGGTGTAATGTTTATACCAATTATTCATTTGTTCCCTAATGCGTTGCTCATGTTTCTTCGGAACCCACAGTCTCTTTCTGGACATACTGTGTCTCCTTACTGTATCAGGGAGAAGGATCTCTCCATACACACCAAAGTGGTCGGATGTCAACGTGTCAACCACCTCACAGTGATGACTCATTGCAGGGTTATTGATCAGACAGATATAATCAAGCTTGTTCCCCTGTAAATGTGTTGGCTCAGGTCCATTGAGAATATTCAGAACATCTTGGTTGTTTTCCATGAAAGAGACAAGCTTTTTCCCATTATTGTTGGAGCGCCCAGAGGCATTATCTCCCAGCTTATAATGGTAGGCATTCAGATCACCCATCAAAAGGCTAGGGTAACCATCAGCGAGTTCATATAATTGGCTGAAGTCAAGCATGTTATCCGTTACATAAACATTTATGATTTTAATAAGGATTTTCCCATTAGTATCATATATATTGATTGCTTGTGCTTGACTGTTATCACCCACAAAGGCATGTTCAATACAGTCAGCTGGGATGTTATTCCTGACATACAGAGCCAGACCTCTGTAGCGACGATGTGCGGCGGGACTCTGTATGCTGTCCACTGTGAAGAGCTGAAACCCTCTGATCTGTATATTATCTGTGGGATCATGGCGTGTTTCTTGTAGACACATTATGTCAAGGTCATTTTGAAGGGAGAACTGTTGTACTTCAATGAGTCTGTTTCTAAGCCCGTTGATGTTCCAGGTTAGAATCTTTAGCGGCCTGTTGTTCATTGTGCGTCTATATTATTCGTGATAAAAGTCATTCCTGTTGCTGTGTCTTCTCTAAGTTTAGTTATCAGGTCAATGATATCCGCAATTAGGATGTTGTACGGGCGCGATACGTCCAGTAGTGTTTTCTCAAGTACAGCCCGGATATCTTTGATATGGAGGTGACGCGGCCATACCGTACTGCTCATAACCAATTCGGCTGAGGTAACAAGTTTCTCCTCAATAGAATCTTGTGGCCGCTGTGGAGTGGCCTGTGGCATTGCTACAATACTGTTTTGGAGGTCGTCAATACGTTCATTGACTTGCTGCAGTGCAGACGCAAGGGAGTCAATTTTAGCAGCCATCGTTTCAATCAGATTGTTGACGCTGGGCGACAACTGTGGGGATGGGGGGGGGGGTTGGAGTACGAGGTGGAAGCGGATTTGACCAGAGTGCTGGCGGTCGTGTTGGAGATAGTGGTGGTGGTGGTGTAGGCGGGGCCGAGACTGAGGGCTTGTTTGACCACGAGGGGGGTGGGAAGTCCTGAGTAGCGTCTGGAGCTTGGTGCTGGGCCTGGTGCTGGGCTTGATGCTGGGCTTGGTGCTGGGCTTGGTGCTGGACTTGGTGCTAGACTTGGTGCTGGGCTTGGTGCTGGGCTTGGTGCTGGGCTTGGTACTGGGCTTGGTGCTGGGCCTAGTGCTGGGCTTGGTGCTGGACTTGGTGCTGGGCCTGGTGCTGGGCTTGGTGCTGGGCTTGGTGCTGGGTTTGGTGCTGGGCTTGGTGCTGGGCCTGGTGCTGGGCTTGGTGCTGGGTTTGATGCTGGGCTTGATGCCGGGCTTGGTGCCGGGCTTGGTGCTGGGCTTGTGCTGGGCTTGGTGCTGGGCTTGGTGCTGGGCCTGGTGCTGGGCTTGGTGCTGGGCTTGGGGCTGGTATTGGTGCTGGGATTGGTGCTGGACTTGGTGCTGGGCTTGGTGCCGGGCTTGGTGCCGGGCTTGGTGCTGGGCTTGGTGCTGGGGTTGGTGCTGGGCTTGGTGCTGGGCTTGGTGCTGGGTTACGGTGTGAGGGAGAGGTGGTGCCCCCCACCTTGACAGAAGAACTCAAGGAACCCCGGACACTTACTATAGGTCGCATGGTGCTCGCCCTGGCAGTTAGCACACTTGGGGACTACCGTCTCGCCAGCGATTAATTTTTCTTTACAGACAGTGGACATATGACAGCCTGCACAGAAACGACACCTGGGCGCCACCCTGCAATTTGTACTAGTGTGATTCCACACCGAGCATCTGCCACATAAGTTAGGTCTGGGAATATATTCTTCGAACTTGAGTGTTTTCTCCATCTGTGGTATTTCGAGGCTCTGTGGTATCTCACCCCTGCACCATCTAACAAGCTCATTACCAGACCTACTTTTTTATTCCATGCCAGTCCCCGCAGGCACGCGTACTTTGTTGCTATCCAGTGTATTGGTGTGGAAGTATACAAACCCTTGATTATGATTTTTGTGGACTTCTTGGGGAGATAGAGCACCACATTACTGAATCCTTGTGTTGTCAGTTTCTGAGTTGATTCATCGGAAACACTGACAAACATTATTCCTAACTTTCCAAATCTTGCTTTTACTTTATAGCCAGCCTGCATGGCGTCTCCGAGCCAGTTACACTTATCATCCTCTGAGAGGTTGGCGTCGGGTGGGAAGTATAATATGGTACTACCAGACTTGCCTGAAGAAGCAGTGTCGCGGCGATGCTGGGGTCTAGGGGTACTGTTTACTGGTGTTTGGTGGTGCGAGGGGCCAGCACCAGTAGTAGTATTGAGTCCAGTAGTGCTACCAGCCGTCATGCTATTCCTGAATCTCTTCCTTCTCTGATTTTTTGTCTCGCACTCGGTAAAGCCATCATTACTTGATTTAGAGTCGTTGTTATCCATTACATTTGATTCATCATCATGTGCACCGATTTCCTTATGGGAACCAATATGGTTTACCATATTTCCAGATTCATAGTTGGTATAGTCTATTCACTTAAGCTGGATTCTTGGTAGCTGCTCGCTGCCTAGGACGAGTTTGTAAGGACGTCGCTGATTGGCTGATAGACTCGGGCTGGGTGGCGATGGTGGTGGTACTTGCTTCGCCGCAACCCAAAACCCTTGCGTTGCCTCAGAAAAATATTCATATTTCTTGGCTTTACTCACCTCTTACACAAGATAGGCCTATTTTGTTTGCATCAGTGAATCAGGCAGTGATTGTTCAACAACAACACGCCATTCATAACTCAATAGGGTAAAAAATAAAGTCATGACTGACTATCACAAGAGTAGGCGGACTTTTAGGTTTTCAGTGCATTGAAATGTTATACTCCTACCCGATATTACCAAGCTACCAGATAATATTTATGAAAGCTGAGCCTACCATCGTGTTCATAATACATTGCTGCATATCATGAGCATAAAAAAATAACACTAAGACTAAACTAATATTAAGATAATTGAAGTTAAGTAAAAGAGTGTATAAACATTTTTTCTTGCTTATTTTGCTTCAACTCGCTGTAACTCCATAAGTTTTGGTCGCATTCAATTTTCAAGAACTGTTTCAAAATCCTTATACTTTTCCGCTTCCTGTGGTATATAGCACGTACCAATAAGGAAAAGAGTAGGTGGTCAAAATGGCTAAGAAAGTTAAACTACTACTCAAACTGGCACAGTGACGGGTGAGCATTGCTCCCTATACAGGAGAGACTGTTCTCGGGAGAGCTATCAGAGGCTCCACCCGTCACGGCACCTGTTTGAAACAGTTTAACTTTCTTAGCCATTTTGACCACCTATTCTTTTCCTTATTGGTACGTGCTACATACCACAGGAAGCGGAAAAGTATAAGGATTTTGAAACAGTTCTTAAAAATTGAATGCGACCGAAACTTATGGAGTTACAGCGAGTTGAAGCAAAATAAGCAAGAAAAAATTTGTATACACTCTTTTACTTTCCTTCAATTATCTTAATATTAGTGAAGTTTTACTGTAATTTTTTATGCTCATGATATGCAGCAATGTATTATGAACACGATGGTAGGCTCAGCTTTCATAAATATTATCTGGTAGCTTGGTAATATCGGGTAGGAGTACAACATTTCAATGCACTGAAAACCTAAAAGTCCGCCTACTCTTGTGATAGTCAGTCATGACTTTATTTTTTATCCTATTGAGTTATGAATGGCGTGTTGTTGTTGAACAATCACTGCCTGATTCACTGATGCAAACAAAATAGGCCTATCTTGTGTAAGAGGTGAGTAAAGCCAAGAAATATGAATATATTTATGAGGCAACGCAAGGGTTTTGGGTTGCGGCTAGGCAAGTACCACCACCATCGCCACCCAGCCCGAGTCTATCAGCCAATCAGCGACGTCCTTACAAACTCGGCTAGGCATCGAGCAGCTCCCAGCCCAGGAATCCAGCTTAAGTGAATAGACTATAGTAGGCAAGCCAGTGGGGACGTGAGGCACACCAGGAGGCAGGCCGCCCCCCTCGCTCTGAAGCGCCGTGCTCATATCTCCATCGTTCACTGCATCATCCATATTATGCAAGATGGAGGGCGTGGTGTGTAACGAGCACAAACTCATCCATCCCACACTAGTTACCATGCGTAGACCCCGCGACTCATGGCAGGCCAAGATGGGTGCGGGCCGTGGTGAGATGTCAGACAAGGAGGGAGGGAGGTGTAGGGGGCAGCAGGGATGTGTAGGGGAGGTGTAGGGGGCAGAGTAGCAGTTATAGTACACTGTGGAGAGGTGGGGTGGGGTGTGAGGCAACAGGGATGTGTAGGGGCAGCAGGGATGTACATTATGGAGGTGTGGGGTGTGAGGCAGCAGGGATGTGTAGGGGCAGCAGGGATGTGCACTATAGAGGGGTGGGGTGTGAGGCAGCAGGGATGTGTAGGGGCAGTAGGGATGTGCACTGTGGAGGTGTGAGGTGTGGTGGGGTGTGAGGCAGCAGGGATGTGTAGGGGCAGCAGGGATGTGCACTGTGGAGGGGTGGGGTGTGAGGCAGCAGGGATGTGTAGGGGCAGTAGGGATGTGCACTGTGGAGGGGTGGGGTGTGAGGCAGCAGGGATGTGTAGGGGCAGTAGGGATGTGCACTGTGGAGGGGTGGGGTGTGAGGCAGCAGGGATGTGTAGGGGCAGCAGGGATGTGCACTGTGGAGGGGTGGGGTGTGGTGGGGTGTGAGGCAGCAGGGATGTGTAGGGGCAGCAGGGATGTGCACTGTGGAGGGGTGGGGTGTGAGGCAGCAGGGATGTGTAGGGGCAGTAGGGATGTGCACTGTGGAGGGGTGGGGTGTGAGGCAGCAGGGATGTGTAGGGGCAGTAGGGATGTGCACTGTGGAGGGGTGGGGTGCAGCAGGGATGGTAAGCAGACCACTATACCCAACGACACCGAGGGAGGGAGAGGAGGAGGAGGGTGGTGGGTATGCGTCTATGGGGGGGGGGGGCAAGGAAGGGCGGTTGGGTGAGAATGTTCAAGGACACGGTGAGGGGCTTGGACCTGATACATGTAGGTCACAGTGGCACTCCTGCGTATACACCTTCCTGGTCGGGACACCACAGTAATGTTAGCAGATTGGAGTACACACTGGATGGATGGAGCTCACTTAGTGTTTGAGAGAACGACCTTGTGTAGGTCTCACGGCCTCCCGCAGATTCCCCATTTCCTCTCTCTGTTTTCTTATGTTTTTCTTTTTCTTCTTATGTTATGGACGGATGGAGGAGGGTGAGGGGTGAGGTCGCGGGGAGGGGGAAGCAGACCGCTACACACACCGACTCCAAGGGAGAGAGGAGGGTATGCGTCTATGGGGGGGGGGGGGGGGCAGGGAAGAGAATGTGGAGAGAAATGTTCAAGGACGCCGTGAGGGCCAGTGGCACTGTCCACACACACTCACTCTCTTCCTGCCCACAGCACCACACCACCACAGTAATACTGTTAGCAGCTTGGTCACGGTCACAGGTCACTCACTTGTTTATCACACTATATCGCACTGAGGTAGCCTTACCTTGCGAAATCGATGAGACAACTTAGATGTCTGCACAAAGTGTTGAATGCCCAGGAAAGCACAATTAATCGGAGCACTGGTGACCGCGTCCTCGCTCTCTCCCTCTCTCACTCCGACCGAGAGAGAGAGAGAGAGAGAGAGAGAGATAGAGAGAGAGAGAGAGAGAGAGAGAGAGAGAGAGAGAGAGAGAGAGAGAGAGAGAGAGAGAGAGAGAGAGAGAGAGAGAGAGAGAGAGAGAGAGAGAGAGAGAGAGAGACCGTCCGTATCGCGTCCATTCCTAGCACGATACTTACTTCATGTTAACATACTTATCATACTGAGGGCACTTAGAAAAAGGCACGTTGTTTAGTAACTACATATTTCCATAAGCCTTATACATATAAAGCGAAAGTGTTGTCATCTAAAAACCAACCAATATGGACATTTGCTTGCCTTATCAGTGACGTCGTGGGCGGGTACGGAAATAACCCTAAATTCCTCACTGCAAGTAGATCTTATCAAATGCACGAAAGAATGGAATAAGAAGGTTAATGGCTCTTTGTACACGAAAGGTTGTGTTATTAGTGACGTGTGTATGTGTGTGTGTATGTGTGTGTTATTCACCCATGGTCTTGTCCACGCGAGCTGGCTCGCGATTGCCAGTTTTCATCCTCTCAGTGCGAGCTAGGAGCTCATTACTACCGATCTTTGGGCAATGCTGGGACCTCACACACCACACACCACCATGTGTGTGTGTATTTGTGTGTGTGTATGTGTGTGTGTGTATGGTGTGTGCGTGCGTGTGTGTGTGTGTGTGTGTGTGTGCATTAGTGTGTGTGAATGTGTGTGTGTGCGCGAGAGTGTGTGCGTACTGCGTGTGTGTGTGTGTGTGTGTGTGTGTGTGTGTGTGTGTGTGTGAGTGTGTGTGTGTGTGTGTGTGTGTGTGTGTGTGTGTGTGTGTGTGTGTGTCTGTGTGTGGTGCAAAAAACACATACAAAATTAAAACATCTGTCAGACGTTACTGCAGTATTCTTATATGAAAAAGGAAGAAAGTCAACTGAAGTTTTTTACAATTTATTAATTTACTTTTACTGCTAAACGATCCCTGAGGCGACTACATACGTTTCATTAACATTCACTTTACAAACTGACGAGCCTTTGTTCCTTACCTCTTGCGTATCAGGCTCATCTTCGCATAAACACTCACTTTAGATTTTACACCACTTCGATAACATTTATTTGTTATGCGTCTTTTTACTCACTCAAGAAAAATAATGGTAAGAAAAGAAAACACGGAAGAAAAAAATGAACAAATTATCAAAAGCGCAAAGCAGATTTCGCCATTCATAATTGGGCTTTTGTAGTTGTAAAGATTTAGGGCATGGCGGCGCCTTACCCTATGAGGTGAAGAGTGTGTTGGGGAGGGCAGGGGCGGCACGAGACAAGGGGAAGGCAAGGCCAGAAAGATAAACAAACAATGGAAATTATTATTCCCCTCCCCACACACACACGAAAGGGAGAAGAAAAGATGTTCAAAAACTTTTTATCTAATGATTTTTTTTTACCTCATTAGTAATGAGGTAAATAAGACATCATGGAGGTAGTATGAGGGGAGAGGCCTTGCCAGACCCGCGCTTCACCAGAGAGTGAGGTCCGCCTGTCGGGCTGATGCCCTGCCCACGATTGGCAGAAACTCGCTTGTCACAACGCGCTATGCGGTATTTCCATGGAGGTTGGATGGGTATTACGCACATGTATTATTATATTACAACTTTTAATTAGGACATAAATAATAAATACATAACAAAGTAAAATATAAGTACAAGAATTATAATACTTAAATGACTATAATGTACATGGAGAGGTGGAGAGAGAGAGTGTATGTATGCTACTGGCCAGTGAAGTGAATTAGTTTTGTGTATATTTGGCGACTCCTAACTCTAACTCTGTCCTGCAACTTGCCAGTGATCTGTTTTCCAGTATGGTGACACCTCACCTACAAATATTTTTCGGCTACTGCCTTAGTTAGTAAGTGTAAGTGATTTACATGGGGCTCTGTGTTAAACATATGATCACTAAGATTAAGGGATATGCTTTTACTGACGTAAGTCTGCAAGACTGCACTTACCACCTTATTTCTCTCTCCCCATTATATCTATTATTATATATAATATATTAATATATATCCCATTATATATTATCACTCTCCCCAGTGTAAAATGTGGAGCTTTTGTGCTGGCCATGATTTCTCTAACAAGTTTCTCATTTGTTACACAAATGTATATTACGTCGTCTGTCGGATATATTAATCTCCCTTTGGTTTTAAGGTTGATAAGGGAGTGGATGGAGGAGGGCAGTGACGTCTCTCAAGGTCAAAGCGTCAATAC
>JACEEZ010021231.1:150669-175669 GCA_016584305.1 Chionoecetes opilio | reverse complement strand
TGTGTGTGTGTGTGTGTGTGTGTGTGTGTGTGTGTGTGCGTGTGTGTGTGGTGCTTGCGCCTATATATGTGTGTGTGTCACAGTGTGTGTGTGTGTGTGTGTATGTATTCATCTAGTTGTATTCATCTAGTTATATTTTACAGGGCCTGAGCTACACTCGTATGGCCCTGTCTCCATATCAACATTTTATCATTCATCCATAGTACTTAGTGTTGGCCGAAAGCTACACCCCGGGAGGCAGGTCACAAACCACAGGCTAGCACCCGGTACCCATTCATTGCTGGGTGGACAAGAGCTCGGGTTTTAAGAAGACCACCCATCTATCAAACCCGGGACTTCTCGGTTGGGAGCCGAACGTGCTAACCACTACACTACGGAGTACCTTTGTGTGTGTGTGTGTGTGTGTGGTGTGTGTGTGTGTGTGTGTGTGTGTGTGTGTGTGTGTGTGTGTGTGTGTGTGTGTGTGTGTGTGTGTGTGTGGTGATTAGACAATAATAATAAAAATAAAAAAATAGGGTACAAAATTCCAGATGGTTATAATCGTGATAATTTTTATTTTATTTATAAACAACTAACAACTAACAACTAACTTCTTATGTGTAAAATACAAACCAGGGAAGGCGGCTATAGCTAAGGACAAGAGGGAGGAAAATAGGGAGAGAAACAATCCTGTGGAGTGGAGCACGAAGGAAGGGAAGGAAGGAAAAGTAGGAGAGGGGGGGAAAGGGAAAGGGAAAAAAGTAGGAGAGGGGGGAAAACGGGGGAGGGCTGTAAGGAGGGATAAGATATATTTGATCCTATCTAGACCTTTGCAAGTACCAATACAAGGTTATTGACTATACAAAGCGCCCCCACCCCGGGACAATTGGTGGACTCAAAACCGCTGACCGAATGGCAGGGACGTGACACGCAGCACGTAGCTCTACCAACCGAGCCACCCGACGGGTGCGGGAGGAGGGAAGCAACAGGGCCCCCTTGGGGGGAGGGAGGGAGGGGGAGGGAGGGAGGGGGGGTAGCAAAAAGGGTTTCCCCTGGCAAATTTTGGGAAAGGGGGGCCAAAAGAGCCCTTCTCTCTCTCTCCCTTTCTCTCTCTCTCTCTCTCTCTCTCTCTTTTTCTCTCTCTCTCTCTTCTCTCTCTCTCTCTCCTCTCTCTCTCTTCCTCCTCTTCTCTCTCTCTCTCTCTCTCTCTCTCTCTTTTCCCCTCTTCTCTCTCTTCTCTTTCTCTCTCTCTCTCTCTCTCTCTCCACACACAAAAAACACACCCCACACACAACACCACCACACACACACACACCACACACACACACACACACACACACCACAAACACCACACACACACACACACACACCACACACACCCCCACACTCTTTTTTGAAAACAACTCAGGCGGCTTAAGGCCCTAAGGAGGCTCTGCACCAGTCTTTAAATCTTAATACATTGACCCCAGTTGGAACGCAAAGGGTTGGGGCGAGGGCGTCGAGAATGGAGTGTTTGGTGCGAATGGGGGGTTCCGGAGATGACGAGGGGGGGAGGACGATGGTGGCGGCGTGTCTATGGGGGGGTCTGGCTGGGGGTTTTAGGTTAGTTCCGGCGAAGATGGAAGAGATATCCTGGAGCTGTGAGGGGCCGGGGCAGAGAAAAATTTTCAAGTACAATTTTTCTCAAAAAACGGACGAGCATGGAATCAAAGGCATAATAGGGGTATGAAAGGAGAAAAGGAAATGTAGGAAATGTATGGGGATGAAATTTGAAAAAAAAGGGAAAAAAACAAGCAAACAGAGAGTGAACCTTAAAAAAATTTAGGGTATATAATATAAACGAGGGAGGGAGAGGAAGGGAGCGTACCTTAAAAAAGGGGATGATTTAAATTTATTTAGGGAGGTGCTAAAACCAGCCCTAGGGGGTGGGCATTTTAATCCGCTTGTGTGTGTGTGTGTTGTGTGTGTGGTGGTGTGGGGTGTGTGTGTGTGTGGTGGTGGGGTGTGTGGTGTGTGTGTGTGTGTGTGTGTGTGTGTGTGTGCGTGTGTGTGTGGGTGTGTGGTGTGGGTGTGTGTGTGTGTGGTTGTGGGTGTGTGTGTGTGTGTGTGTGTTGTGTGTGTTTGTGTATGTTTTAAACCCTTTACTATTTGCCTATAGAGCCTTAGGCAGTGACGTTCATGGCTGGAAGTGGGGCCCTTTTGGGGTTTACTGGGGCTTGATAGTTCCCCCTCCCCGTGGGGGAAGCAGGATATTTTAGTGACCCCTGTGATTTCATGCCGCCCTCTTGTCCCCCGCGCATTTGCAATCGAAGTTAGAGTTTTAGGGCAGCATGTGAGTGTTCTTAAGCCCCGACGGTGCAGAAAAATTTCGTAATTTTGTTTTCATCGGGAATCGAACTCGGGTCAACGCTACAGGAGACACAACCACTCTGTTCCACCTCCCCATTGCTACTACTTCCGTAGGGTGAGTGTTTCTTTTTATGTGGTGTGTGTGTGTGTGTGTGTGTGTGGTGTGTGTGATTGTGTTGTGGTGGTGGGGTTGTGTGTGTGGGTGTGTGTGGGTGTGTGTGTGTTTTAAATTTATAGCCAAATGAAAAAGATAAATGTAGATTTTCTGTTTGTAGTCGTTTTGTTAAAAATTTTTTTTTTCTTTGTAAAAAAAAATATTCATGTTGTACAGGGAGCTCACCCCGGCCACGACCCCTAACACAGTACAATCCCCATCATTGCTAAACAACACACACACACACACACACAACACAACACACACACACACCACACACACACCACACCACACAACACACACACACACACACACCGCACACACACCACACACACACACACCACACACACACACACAACACCCACACACAACCCCCACACAAAAAATTATACCATTTTGTCTCTCAATAAAACACATAACGGTTTGTATGTGGGTGGAGGAGGAAGGGAGAATGGAGAAAAAAGTGTATTAATTACATGAAATTGGAGGAAACAAATGGGAACAGGTTGTGAGGGAACTTAAAGGGGGGTTGAAAACGTTGAAAAATTAAGAGTGAGAGAGAGAGAGAGAGAGAGAGAGGAGAGAGAGAGAGAGGAGGGAGAGAGGAGAGAGAGAGAGAGAAGAGAGAGAGAAGAGAGAGAGGAGAAAAGAGAGAGAGAGAGGAGAGAGAGAAGAGAGAGAGAGAGAGAGAGAGAGAGAGGAGACGAGAGAAGAGAGAGAGAGAGAGAGAGAGAGAGAGGAGAGAGGAGATGAAAGAGATGAGAGAGGAGAGAGAGAAGAGAGAGAGAGAGAGAGAAAAGAGAGAGAGAGAGAGAGAGAGGGGGAAAAGAGAGAGAGAGAGGAGAGAGAGGAGAGAGAGAGAGGAGAGAGGAAAAGAGTGAGTAGGAAGAGAGAGAGAGGAGAAAAAAAAACGAGAGATAGCCCAGTTAGAGAGAAAGAAGTGAGTTGGGGAGTGAAGGAAAAAAAGAAGAAAGTAAATAACAAGTAGAGAAAAAGAGTGGAAGGAGTGGGATGAGATATAGTACAGAAAAATACAGAGCCAAGAAGACATAAAGAAGGGGGACAGGATATGTACAACAGATAAGAGAGAAAGAATAAATAAAATTGGGTGAGACACACAATAACTAGACAAGAGAGAAAGACATAGAACACACATGAACACACACAACACACACACACACACACACAACACACACACACACACACACACACACACACACACACACACACACACACACACACACACACACACACCCCACACACACCACACACACACACACAACACACCATACACACACACATACACACACACACGCACACACGCACATTCACACACTCACGCACACACACACACACACACACACACACACCACACACACACACACACACACACACACACACACACAGTCACACACATACTAACACACACACACACACACCACACACACATGGCTGTCACCCTCGATGCCACACACAATGCAAGGCTCAGCAATGTCCAGAACAATCACCAAGGAGGGACGGACGGGACCCAGGGCGTCGTGCCAGGACTTAGAGAGGAGGATAGGTGAAATAAATAATAGTATAAATAACAGTATAATATTTGAAATATTACCCATTAAGATTCATAATTAATTCCCCTTAGACTAATGCCATCATAAAGGGAGGGTAATAAAGGGTGCTCTTGAGTTTATCTGAGAACAATGGGAGGATAAGGGTGGAGGACGAGGAAGAGGAAGAGGAGGAGGAGGGGAAGAGGAGGAGGAGGAAGAGGAGGAGGAGAGATAATAGGGAAGAAAAAGAGGGCAGGAATATGGAAGGAAGGATAATATAGGAGGAGGAGGAAGAAGAGGGCTACATAGGATTACATAGGAAGTTCAGATACCAGAAGACCCGCCGGTATATAACGAGGAGTATTTTGCTCTCTCTCTCTCTCTCTCTCTCTCTCTCTCTCTCTCTTCTCTCTCTCTCTCTCTCTCTCTCCTCTCTCTCTCTCTCTCTCTCTCTCTCTCTTCTCTCTCTCTCTCTCTCCTCTCTCTCTCTCTCTCTCTCTCTCTCTCTCTCTCTCTCTCTCTCTCTCTCTCTCTCTTTCCTCTCTCTCTTATCTCTCCTCTCTCCGTTTCTCTTCTCTCTTTTTTTTATTATACAAATTAACAGTTTACAGAGAAGTTACATTCAACATTACATTGTAGCATAGTAACTTAAAGACTAAAGGTTACATTCTTCATGCTCCCTATCTTTAAGTCTTATTCTGGTCCTTATAATAATGGGTAACACAAAGACCGCTCAGTTGCCAGTCCCTATAAAGAAGACAGTAAGATAATAAAATAAAAACAGAGGGGTAGGCCTGTTTAGTTCAGGAGGTGTCTTGTTACTCTTCTTTTGAAAAGATTTAAGTCATAGGAAAGTGGAAACATAGAAACAGGAAGAGAGTTCCAGAGTTTACCAGTGAAAGGGATGAAAGAGTAAAGATACTGATTAACTCTTGCATTAGGAAGATGGACAGAATAGGGATGAGAATGAGTAGAAAGTCTTGTGCAGCAAGGCCGCGGGAGTGGGGGAGGCATGCAGTTAGCAAGTTCAGAAGAGCATTGCGCATGAAAATAACGGTAGAAGAGAGCAAGAGAAGCAACATTGCGGCGGTGATTTAAAGATTGAAGACAGTCAGTCAGAGGAGAGGAGTTGATGAGACGAAAAGCTTTTGACTCAACCCTGTTTAGGAGAGCTGTATGAGTGGATCCTCCCCAAGCATGTGAGACATACTCCATACATGGGCGGATAAGGCCCCTGTAGAGAGCAAGCAATTGGGAGGGAGAAAAAAAAGAACGCAGACGCCCCAGCACACCTACCTCCTTAGAAGCTGTTTTAGCAAGAGATGAGATGTGAGATTTCCAGTTCAGATTTTTAGTAAGGGATAGTCCTAGAATGTTCATTGTAGAAGAAGGAGACAATTGAGTGTCATTGAAGAAGAGGGGATAGTTATCTGGTAGGTTTAGTCGAGGTAGATAGGTGAAGAAATTTGGTTTTTGAGGCATTGAACAAAACAAGGTATGTTTTGCCCGAATCAGAAACTATAGAAAGATCAGAAGTTAGGCGCTCGGTGGCATCTCTCCATCATCATCACCATCACTTTGAATTCCTAGACACTCACTCCGTTAAATTATGTTTGTGATATCAGCGTGTTCCACCAACTGATATATGTGTTTGTGGACTGGCGTTGGTGGTGCCACGTACGGCAGCGGGGCTGTAATAACTCACCAGGAGCCAGAGCGACAGCACGGATGGTGACCGGAGCCAGGCTGTATGGCTGCCACAACGCCTGAAGGTGACTCACACGCTTTACCTGCACCTTGAACACCACGGTGAGTCCCGCAACGTCACGTTGGTGTTGGAGGGTGGTGAGATGTTGCTCCTGTCCGGCATTGTTGTCTGCAATGATCCTCACCGTTCGGGCCTGCACCTTGCCCAGGAGGGCGAGGTGTTTATTGGCCGCGCCGCCCCACGCGAGGCACGTGTACTCCAGGGAGGAGCGAACCTGCGCCTTGTAGAGGATTTATAGCCCCCTACCGTCGAGAAGCCACGACATCCTCCTCAGAGATGCCAGCTTCCCTGGGGCCACTCTAGCGAGCCGTTCGATGTGGGTTCTGAAGGTCAAACTACAGTCGTAGGTGACCCCCAGTACCTCCACCTCGACCTGCGGTGCCAGTGTGTCCCCGTTGAATTTAAGGCGCAGAGCTGCACCCGACCTGGAGACGTTGAGAAGCTGCGTTTTGTGAGAAGCAAACTTCACTTGCCACATGCTGCCCCAGGCTACGATGCGGCTTAGCGCGTCGTTGAGCTGGGATGTGGTGGCAGTTTCCTCCTCTAAGGTGTAGCTCTGGGTCAGAGTGATGTCATCCGCAAAGGCCTTCGCCCTTGGGATGAGGTGCAGCAAGTCATTAATGTAGATGTTCCAGAGCAGGGGCCCGAGGCAACTTCCCTGAGGCACACTTGCTCTGATGGGCTGTACCTCGCACTCCCGACCACTGACAGTCACCCTCAGGTGTCTGTCCCTCAGATAGTCTCCGAGGAGTGGCAGGGGTGCCCCGTCTATGCCGGTGGCGCGGAGCTTTGTGACCAAAGCTTCATGCCACACCCGGTCAAAGGCGCCTTCGATGTCCAGCGCCACGACGGCAGTGGCCTTGCCTTGGTCCAGGGCTGCACTCAGGTCAGAAGCCAGTAGTAGGTGCAGGTCTGCCGCTGACCTCCCCTGCCGAAACCCAAACTGCCTGGTGCAGAGCAGATGGTGCCTCTCGAAGTGCTCCGTGATTCTCGAGGCCACGACGGTCTCCATCACTTTGCTGAGCACCGGCAGCAGGGACAAAAGGCGGTAATTTTTTGTCTCAGTCTTTCCACCCTTCTTGTGAACTGGAACCACATTACTGGTTTTCCAGGACTTAGGCCAGGTGCTGGTCTGAAGGCAATGATTGAAAAGTGAGGCGAGTGGACGCGCCAGCTCATTGGCACACTGGCGAAGCAGACGGGGACTGATGTTGTCCGGCCCCACCGCTTTTTTTTCGTCCACTTATAATAAAATATCTTTCACTTCACTTGCACTTGTTTTCACTGACACAAGTTTTTCACTGATTATGTCCGGTATTGTCGGTGGTCATTGTCATCAAGGTCGGCGATGCGTATTTTTCCAGCGAAGTGGCTGGCCAGGAGGTTCGCCTTGTCTTGAGCAGTGTGAGCCACGCTGACATCCTCCCGTAGGAGAGAAGGGATAGTGTTTCCCTTTGACTCGCCCTGCTGCTCCTTAACAAGGCTCCACCAGCGCTTGGTCCCCACCTGGCCAACCCGTAGCTTTCCCCTGAGGTTTGCCTTCCAGTGCTCTGAGGCCCACTGTTGAGTGTCCGTCATTCGCTGGGCTACCTCTCTGTGACTATGCCTGTTCCGTGTCGTTGGATGCCTCTGGTAGGCACACCAGGCGCGATACTTGGCGTCAGAGGCAGCGCAGCACTCAGGTCCAAACCAGGGCTGGTCCGATAGCTTGATTTTGTGTGGCGTGTGGGACCCAGCGCACCTGTAGGGCGTGCAGCAGCTCAGTGAACCGCCCCACCTGCTGGTCAGTGTTGCCACACAGCACGTCCTCCTCCCAGTCCGTCCTCCTCAGTGTGGCTCTGAATGCCTTCCAGTTTGCAGCCTCCCACTTCCAGAGCATGAGGCTGTAGCTCTCCTCACGTGGCTTTCCTGAAGTGTATCTTGGTGAGGACCGCCACGTGGTCTGAGGTGCCCACAAAGTCTAGGGGTTGACACTGAACAGTGTGGGGAGGGAGGTCCGTCGCCACAGGGTCCAGGGACGACCCTGAGATGTGAGTGGGGAGGGTGACGTGATTGTGGAGGTCATGCACAACCAGCAAGGTGCTAAAAGCATCCCGAACAATGTGCTGGTTCAGGTCGCCTATGATTAGCACCCTGTCACACTGGTTGGCCGTCATCATAGAGTCAAGGTTCACTGTGAGGAAGTCCAGCAGTGCTGTGCCCTGCGAGGGAGGGCGATAGCACCCAACACACAATAAACCTTGACCATCACTGTCAATTATTTTCAGTGTCAGTAATTCCAGATCCCTGGGCACGGGCACGGGGGGCTCCACCACCTGGTCGTTGACCGTCTCCCGGTAGCAGAATGCCACGCCCCCTCCCTGTGTGGAGTGGTCCTTCCTCAGCCAGGCTGAGTAGCCACGGACGCGGACATAACTGGGCGGCACTTTGTCGTCCAGGAAGGTTTCACACACAAGCACGTGTGTCTGCCCGGTTCTTGATAATTACGTTGTGAGTGAATTCACCAATGTTAGTACTCTCTCTCTCTCTCTCTCTCTCTCTCTCTCCCCTCTCTCTCTCTCTCTCTCTCTCTCTCTCTCTCTCTCTCTCTCTCTCTCTCTCTCTCTCCTCTCTCTCTCTCTCTCTCTCTCTCTCTCTCTCTCTCCTCTCTCTCTCCTCTCCTCTCTCTCTCTCTCTTCTCTTCTCTCTCTTCTTGTTCTCTCTTTCTATTTTCTTCTCTCTCTTTCAGATATATGAGTCGTATTTTAAATATCTATATTAGGATATATACCTATTATGTAATTAGTATATACTAATTAGGTAGGTATTATTATAAGGTTGGTATCTGATTTGTTATCCCTACAGCTTTCTTGCTACCCAATCACAGGGCTTCATTATCTTTTCTGTTATTCCTATTGGCTGTCTCTCCGCCAATCACAACCCTCACCTCCATCAGTAGTGAAGTATTAGGCAGCCTACAGAGTGTGTCCTGGGTGTCTTTACCCTGCGTTGCTCTGTGCTCAGGCTCTATTCTTCTTAACTCTAATCTCTTTGCCAACTCCAAGCTCCCTTTTCTATTTTTGACGTCGCCCTAATCACGCCACGGTGTCTCAGCAACAAACATCTCACGATGCACCCAAGAATGGATCTATCAGTATCAGTGTTGTTTGAGGCGTGAGTGCCGTGGGGGTACACCCTTGGGAAGACCTGGGCCTCGTGGCGGGGGCCCTGGCGGCGCATGGGCCTGTGGTTCAGACCACCGGCCCTTCAGGAACCTAAGCGTGTGGAGCAGAGGAAGGAGGAGGAGGAAGTCCTGGAAGAGAAGGCGGAGGAGCTGGAGGAAATGAAGGAGGATCAGGAGACTGTGGAGACGGAGAAGGTTCCGGTGTGCGTTGAGGAGGAGGAGGAGACAGGGAAGGCTGCGGAGGTGCAGGTTGCGGTGTGCGTTGAGGAAGAGCAGGATAAGCAAGAGGAAGAACAAGAGAAGCAAGAGGAGGTGCAGGCTATGCAGGAGCCTGTGGTGGCAGAGCAAGTACCGGAAGGCATATCGCTGGAGGCTGACACCGACAACGTCACCGCCGATTCAGACTCAGAGGAGTCGTCTTCACAGGAGCCTGCCAAGCCTGCACCTGCAGTGAAGATCCAGCGCGGCGGCAAGGCCCAGAACAACAGACCGAAGAAGGACGCCGCCTCGCCCGAGCTGCTGATGCATCCCCGCGACGCTGTGATCACCTCCGCAGCGACGCGGTGGACCCGCCCGCCACCCTCCTCATGGGCTCTGACATGCATGAGAACGACCACCTCCTGGCGCAGGCCACGGACCGCCTTGTCTTCTTTCATGTGGACGACCTGCCCTCGGCCCACGTGTACCTCCAACTGGAGCCCAGCCAGGCCCTGCGCGACGTGCCCCGCGTCCTGCTGAACGACGCGGCACAGCTGTGCAAGGCCAACAGCGCCAAGGGCAACCGACTGGGCAACGTGGTGGTGGTGTACACGCTGGGCTCGAACCTGCGTAAGACCCGCCACATGAAGGCCGGCGAGGTGGGCTTCGTCTGCGACAAGGAGGTGACGCAAGATCCTCGTCTCCCGGCGGGACGACAGGATCATTGACCGCCTCAATAACATCAAGAGGAAGGTCCTCTCGGGCAGGTTGGAGCGGGAGAAACAGCAGCGGGGAAAGGAGCGGCAGCGCCAGAAGACCGAGGCCAAGGAAAAGAAGAGAAAGCAGAAGCAGGGATAGGACCAGCAGGAAGAGGCCGCTGCCCCCGAGGACGCGCTCGACCCCGCGTGGGGCATCGAAGTCCAGCAGCGCCCCGCTCCAGTCGCCACCGGGAAGCAACGACGCCTGCGAAGCGATCAGCGGGAGGAGGATAGTTCAGACGAAGAGTCGGGTGATGAAAAGGAGACCACGGAGAAGGAGACAACGCGGTGCTTCCCGGTGAGTGCCGCGCAGAGAAGCGTGCTGCAGGGCTGCTGCGGCCTGGTGGAGAGAAGGTTTGACGTGCGCGTGCAGCCCCCACGCAAGGGCGAGGCTGAGGGCCGCGGCACCGTCACGGGGGCTCCACAGGACGTGGCGGACGCCCTCGCAGACCTCAAAAAGCTGCTGTTTCCTCAGAAGCAGAAGGCCGCCGTCGCACCTCAGGATAACAAGGGCTTCAAGGGCGGAAAGGCCAAGGGCCCCAACACTAATGGCACCTCCAATCAGAAGGCCAAGGGCCCCAACACTAAAGGCACCGCCAATCAGAACAACAAGGAGAAGAGAAAGGAGTGAGGAGCCACGCTCACGACGCCTCGCCGTGAGGAGTGAGACCAAAGCTCACCCGACCAACAACATACGGTAGATGGCTTAAAAAAAAACTAATAATAATAAAATATAGAAAAAAATAGAAAAAATAAGAAAAAAAAAGAAGAGTGAGAGAGGGAATGCAAGTGTATAGCAGTGTAAGAGGGAGAAACGTGAGGTCCTCACGTCATTACTAGTATGTCAGTATAGTATTATATGCAGTGTTGCCACGCTTCGGTGACTTGTTTTACCTACAACCAAGGTGATTTTCCCCTACATTCCCCTACACACCAAAATCGATAGTATAGAAAAGAAAGAGAAATATTAAGATTTAAGACTTGAGAACATTATTTCAAAATATACGTACCATCATATAAAATACTGAATGGTAACAAAATATACATACAACTGTATAAAAACACACATTTAGGCAAAGATAAAAACATACGATAGGCTACACTAGAATAAACAAAGGTTATACTTACGTGCACAACACTGATTGTTGACTATAATAGAAAAGTCCACCGTTATGTGTTAGGCCTAATCAGCGAGAACGTCATTTTGTTCGTTATCTGAGTATTTTGCAAAGTACCTTGATCTTGCACTCGAATAAAGTTTAATTAAATATAGTGTCATCGCAAAATTTGTAGAGAATCTCTCAGATGTTTTAATGATTGATTCCAATGTCTTTACAGACAGTTTATTTCGCAGTTTCGTTTTATTATTATTGAGTTTAGAGAATGTTCTCTCAACTTCTGCCGTACTTTGTGGTAAAGCCGTTAGCTTTAGCATAAAAGTTGATATTTACATATATGAGGGTACACCTCTCATATGCTTCCAAAATTCTACAATACTGTTATTCTCCCATGCACCTTTTTTTACTTCTTCATCAACTAAGATAGATCTCCACTGTCTATCGATGGTTTGCACATCAACAGCAGGAAGAAGACGTGGTAGCTTGCGAAACAAAACAGCTGCAGAACCTACGTCAGCTTTGTCCATTAAAATCAATTCATGATTAACGGCTTTCAGTGCCACAAATATTGGATCCAACAGATCAATCCTTTTCAATATTTGACAGCATGCAATTTTGTACCAATCTCTGCACCGTGAAAGAAAGCTCTCTTTCATGAGGCTTCATTTTTGTCAAGGTTTCACTAGCAAGTATACCAGGATAGACTTTATCTAACTTCAACCAATTTGATTCATCCTCAAATGTCGATAGCTTATAGTTGATAGACTCCCTTTTCATGAAATTCGAACCAAACATCCTAAGAACTCTTTCAGTCTCTGGTAGTAGCATATGTAACTTGAAGCTATTAGACTGAAAAAGTTTATTCAAGCCAACCAAATCCCCGAGAACAAAGCTTGTAAATTTCAGAGTGGCTTTGAAATACGGGGTCTACAGAGCTTGTAGTATTCTGTTTGCTTGCAAATTTTTCATTCCAAGAGCCTCTTCTGTGAAATATAATTCCAATGCTGACCACTGTGCAGGAATACGATCTATGTATGCATTGAGAGATCGACAACCACCTTGTCTGACAAGGCTTCAGCAATTTATGTGGTTCACAGTCAGCAAAGTGTTGAAACTTTCATAACTTTTTTGCCGATTAGGTGAAAGTTTGAATTAGTTATAAATGTCATGTATTAGCTGTTCGGCCGTTTTTGACAATGCTTCACAAGCGTGGCCTGCAACTAAATGGAATGTGTGACAAAAACATTTCATAACAAATAAATCTGGCACAGCGTCCTTTAACTTGGTTAATAACGAATTCCTCTCTCCCTGCATCAGATTTTCACCATCAGAGGCATAACCAACTACTTAGTCCCATCAAATACCGTCTTCTTCTAAAGTTTCTTTCAGCAGCTCAAACAGTCCTTGTGCACTACCATCATTAACAGGGTAAAACGGGTAATTGGTTCAAATGTGTCACTTTTCAAAAATCTTAAATTAACACAAAATGTTTTGTTCATCGTTATATCTGTTGCTTTATCGCACAGTACTGAAATTCCACCAGACATAGCATTTTCCTCCATTAACTTTTATTACTTTTCATGTGCATAGGGTGATAAGCATTCACTCAAAAGATATGTTCCCTTGGTTCGGTTGCAAGTCATACTTTTGATTGCTTTCGAATAATCTGCTACAAAATGGAGTGTATTGCCCATATCATCACGACATGTAAAAGACAGATTTTTTCTAGCTATCATTGCTACAACATTTAACTCTGCTTTAATCCTGCTCTTATCCTTTGATTCTACAGACGAAGTCATTAGTTCATTTGACTGGATTTGCTTAGCAAGTCATATATGGGAAGACGTTTTCGTATGACCAATAAGCTCAGATTTTCATGCCACTAGTTCCTTATCACACACTGTGCAATGAGCCTTTTCCACACGCTTTCCAGCAGAGAGCCATCCTAAAGCCCAGCTCTCTTTTTCCCACTCCTGCCTGTATCTTTGGAAACGATAATTCTTTCAACTTTGGGCATGATGAGGGTATATTCCTTTGCAAAGTTGGTAAGGGTCTTCACACAATCACACAATACCGGCACAATTTGAACTGAGCCTCTGAGTGAGTGTGACTGAGTGAGCGTCAGCGCCGTGATTGCCATCTCGACCGTTAGAGACGTGACCGCGACGAAGTTTTCCCTTACTATAAAGCCATACTGTACAGCTAATGTGTTGCTAGCTTCAATATTATTTTGATGAAAAATACAGACCAGTTCAAATGTAATTCATTACAGATTTTCGTAACGACTTCAAGCCAATGCTTTCAAACAAATTAAAAGAATGCCAGTAACGAACCGACGAGGGGTCGAGACCAAAAATACACGTTCTGTTCACGTCTCTCTCTCTCTCTCTCTCTCTCTCTCTCTCTCTCTCTCTCTCTCTCTCTTCTCTCTCTCTCTCTCTCTCTCTTCTCCTCTTCTCTCTCTCCTCTCTCTCTCTCTCTCTCTCTCTCTCCTCTTCTCTCTCCCCTCTCTCTCTCTCTCTCGCCCCTCTCTCTCTCTCTCTCTTTCTTTTTCTTTATGTGAGGCAATCAATATGGAAGTGTTCATTGTTATATTTGTAAGTTCTTTTTTTCGTGACTATATAATAAACAAAGCCATCATCATCATCATTCATCTGTTACTTTTTGTCTTCCTGCCTCACTGCCTCACACACTCTTGACGTTAATTTACGTGTTGTTTTTATTGCATTGTTACCATCATAATGGATATGGTGTTAGTAACACAAACGAGGGTATGAACCTCTCGCCGTAGTGAGTTCGCTAATGTCACTGGCAAACCGATGTCTCGGCAGTATTTAGTCCTTTAAGCCTTAACCCTTAACATTTATGAATAGTAAAAAGATAATCTCAATTGGTCTCTCTTTCTGGTTGTATTGTACAAATTTGAACAGTATATACAAAAATTGATTCAACAAAAATACAGGATATTTTTTCATATGGAGTGTTCACATCAATAGTTAATACAATGATGTGAAAAGAAACATGTAACAACAAGGAACAAAAAGGTACAAAGACTGTGTAGCAATATGTGTGTAATTATAACAGGCAGTTATTAAAATGTGTATGTATGTGTAAGATGTTATTTTTACGAAAGTAACACATCTAAAAATGAGAGAACGGGAGAAAGAGGAAAACGGAAAACGGGAGTGAAGAGGAACACTGAAGTATAATCGCGCGTGCTGCTACAGTACTCCCCCTCTAGTTGCGAGGTAGGTGGAACGAAACCGTTTTCTTGGAACGACCCGGCACCACACTGGAAGTACTTCGTGGTACTCATGATCATGATCAGGTGTGGTTGCTGTAGAGTGGAGCAGGTACGCAGGTTTTACGCGGTCGATGGCGATAGCGCGTCCGAAGTCCCGTTGCGGTTGATGGTGATGTTATTCCTCGTCGTACGGATGACTTCAAAGGGGCCCTGGTACGGTTGCTGAAGGGGCTTCTTGACTGCGTCTACCCTGACAAAGACGTGAGTGCAGCTGTCGAGGTCCTGGCTGACGAAGGTCTTGGAAGGAGAGGTCCGAGGCTGCACAGGCTGAAGGTCTCCCAGGATCCTTGGGGCTGCTGGCGAAGTCCTGGATACTGTAAGGCCTGGAATCAGGTGTAATGGCAAGGAGTTCACCTGGTAGCCTGAGTGTAGTTCCGTAGACGAGCTCAGCAGAGGAGTGGCCTAGATCTTCCTTCAGTGACGTTCGTATGCCGAGGAGGACAAGGGGTAGAGCAACAGTCCAGTCTTCACATTGGTGGGCTAAAAGCTGCCAGAGAAGATTTGGAGTTGCCGTGGAAGCGTTTACGATGAGACCGTTGGCTTGTGGGTGATAGCTGGCGGTCTTGTAGCGTCGAATGCCGAGCAGAGTCATGACGTTATTCCACAGGCTAGACTCGAACTGGCTTCCCCCGGTCCGATGTGAGGCTGAGGGGGGACACCGAATCTGGAGACCCACGTACTGATGAAAGCACGGGCGACGGAGTCCGTTGTGATGTCCAAAGAGGTGCAGCTTCAGGCCAGCGGGTGAATCGGTCGGCGCAGTAAGGATGTACCGGTAGCCGTTGGAGTAAGGCAGCGGGCCAACGATGTCGACGTGGACGTGGTCAAAATCTCGAAGAGACTGGCTTGAATGTTGCTGCAGGAGAGTGTGGTGGCGTGTCACATTTGAAGCTTTGGCACTTGATGCAGGTGCGAGTCCACTGTCTGACATCCTTGTTGAGCATGCCAGATGAATCTGGAAGTTACCATGTTGTGCGACGCTCGGATGCCAGGGTGAGAGAGGTCGTGGAACTGACAGAAGAGCCGGTAACGATGCTGTTTTGGTATGACGGCCGGACAGCGTCAGTAGAGACATCAGCGTAGAGGTGTCTTTTTTCCCTGGAAGTTGGATCTTCTTCATCTGCGGGGCAGCATTTTCCTGGAGTTGCTGCAACTCAGCATCATTGGCTTGGTCAGCAGCAAGGCAGCATAGTCGATGAGAGAAGAGATGGCCGAGATGTTGCGTGACGGGTGCATCAGCTGGAGCATTTCGGCCCCCTTGACGTAGCGAATGCCAGTGGGTGAAACTGCGAGATGAATTCGATGTGACGCAGTTGGTCGCGGTGTGTAGGTAGTCTGTTGTTGACGTATGTAGTGGTGAGAGGCTTGTGGTCGGTGTAGACATGGAATCGGCGACCTTCGATGAAGTACCGGAATCTCTTGATCGCCTTGTAGATGGCAAGAAGTTCTCGGGTCGAAAGCACTGTTACTTCTTTTCGGCGTTGTTGAACTTTGGGAGAAGAAAGCGATGGGTTCCAGTCTCCGTTGACGTACTGCTGCGGGGACGGCACCAGCACCGATGCCTGAAGCATCTGTAGGATGGAAGTGTCGGCATCTGGAGAAGGGAAGCTGGGGCATCGAAACGTCACAAGGGCCTTCTTAGCAGCGAGGAAGGCGTCGTCAGCTTCTGGGTCCAGACGAGGGTGATGGATTGTCCTTTCTTGCAGGGTTTGATCATGGCGTAGAGTGGCCGGAGAAGAATTGAGCAGTCGGGATGAAGCGGTTGTAGTAGTTCAGCATGCCCAGGAACTCCTTGAGCTGGCGCGGGTTGACGGCTTCGGGAACTGCTGGATGGACTCACACTTTGACTGGAGGGAGTGATGCCTGCAGAGGAAAACAGTGGTGGCCAAAAAAGTCGACCGAAGGGAAACCAAACACAGACTTGCGATGTTGATCTGGATCCCGTAGTCCTGCAGACAGTGAAGATCTGCTGGAGATGCTGTCGGTGTGCTTCAGCGTCAGAACTGGGATGAGAAGGTCTTTAATGTAGGCGAAGCAGAAGGTAGACCTCGCAGGACCTCGTCCATGAAGCGCTGGAAAGTCTGGGCGGCGTTCCGTAGTCCAAATGGCATTCTGGGTGTATTAAAACAAGCCAAACGGGGTGATGAGGCTGTCTTCGGGATGTCTGCTGGATTGACTGGAATCTGGTGAAACACCTTGACGAGGTCGATCCTGGAGAAGATGGTCCCAGCCAGAGAGTTGAGAGGAGAACTCTTGAATGTTGGGTACTGGATCCCTGTCCATGACAGTGCGGAGTTGAGTGCACGGGTTAGTCTCCACATGGTCTGATGTCACCGTTCTTCTTAGAAACGATGTGTAGTGCAGAAGACCAGTTGCTGGAGCTGGGAAGGAAAGATACCTTGACGCAGGAGAGACTCGAACTCGGACTTGGCTGCTTGGTATCGTTCTGGAGTAGACGACGGGCCTTGGCGTAAGTCGGTGGTCCAGTAGTCTCAATATGGTGCGGGGACGTGGGTTTTGCAGGGCCAGTTGCAGAGTAAGGTGCATGAGTGTCGGGAAGGACGTCAGCCTGAAGCATACGGGTTGTCTGCACTGACGGTGGAGATGCGAGTGCTCTCGCCAGTGGTTGTTGCTGTTGAGGTCGCGACAGAAGTTAAAGGATCTTGGAGTCGGCGATTCCTGATGTCACAAAG
Source organism: Chionoecetes opilio (assembly GCA_016584305.1). Classification (NCBI taxonomy): domain Eukaryota; kingdom Metazoa; phylum Arthropoda; class Malacostraca; order Decapoda; family Majidae; genus Chionoecetes; species Chionoecetes opilio. The sequence continues at coordinate 158,635 of JACEEZ010021231.1, read as the reverse complement.
GAGGTCCCAAGTGTGTCAAAAAACGGCGCCCAAGATGGCTTGTGAGACTTCTCCACATAGAAGGTCCACTCGAAGGGAAAGGCGAAGGTTGAGCTCCCGTCGCAGCGTCTGTCGCTTGTAACACGGGTACTTGGTACTGTTGGCGGCGTTTGAGGTGCGGGTGACTGGTGGTAGTGTCTTATGGCTTGCTGTTGCAGGTAGGACACTGACTTCAGCCCCTGTGTCGATGAGCAACCTGTTCCTGGAGAGTGGATCGTAGACGTAGAGCAGCGCTGACGAAGCATGGCGAACATTATACGCATTTAGTGGTCGCCGTTGCTGTTTAAAGTCTTGTCAAAGCTCCATGGTGTGTTGCACTTGATTGCGTCCTTCCCAAACCTTTGGTCGTAGAAGCAGAAGCCAGACTTGTCTCTAGAGTGGCTAGCAGATCTTAATCGCCGCCGGTAACGGTAGGGAGATGTAGAACGGCGACGTGAGCGTATTTCGTTGAGCTGCTGCTGGATGGCGCTGACTTGTAGTGTAAGTTGAGACACAAGCTTGGCGAGATGCTGAGTGTCGTCGTCAGGCATGGCGGCTAGTGGCGCTGTCGACGGTGACGGTGGCGGCGGCGAGGGGCAGAAGGCAGCGTCAGGCAGCAGGAAGCTGCGTCGGGCGGAAGGAGTCAGCACGCGGCGGCAGGAGTCAGCACGTGGCGGGACACGATGACGCGGCGTCGGGAGGCAGGACGCGGCCCCCTGAGAGCGGGGTCCACATGGTACAGCAGGGGGTGGCGTCAACGGCGGGGTTGCGTCTGCTCTGGAGCCTGCCAGCGGCGGGGGCGGCGGCAGGGGCTGCGGCAGGGGCAGCGCCATGGGCTGCGCGGCAGTGGGAGTGCCGGCTGCGGTGCTGCAAGGGCAGGTTCTGCTCCAGAGCTTACCAGTGGCAGGGGCAGCGGTGGGGGCGGATGCAGGGTCAGCGCCAAGGGCAGCGCGGCAGTGGAAGTGCCAGCTGCGGTGCCCACCGGAGCGGCAGGAGCGGTGGCAGGGGCGGCGCCAGCTGCAGCACGGCAGTGGCCAGCTGCGTAGTCCGCCGGTTCGGAGGACTGGCAATGCCCTTGCTACCCTAAGACTGGGTAGCTGGGGGGAGAGGGCTAGCTTACACCTGCATGGCTAGGTGATAGCTGTCAGCCGCGCCCTTGCCTCAAGCTAGGTGTTCGAGTCACTCCAGGGTTACCAACTATTGCATTGTTACCATCATAATGGATACGGTGTTAGTGACACAAACGAGGGTATGAACCTCTCGCCGTAGTGAGTCCGCTAAGGTCACTGGCAAACCGATGTCTCGGCAGTATTTAGTCCTTTAAGCCTTAACCCTTACCATTTATGGATAGTAAAAAGACAATCTCAATTGGTCTCTCTTTCTGGTTTTATTGTGTTTGTAAAGGTTTATTGTACAATTAAACATATAGGACATATATATGATTTTATTGTACAAATTTGAACAGTTATACAAAAATAGATTCAACAAAAATACAGGATATTTTTGCATATGGAGTGTTCACATCAATAGTTAATACAATGATGTGAAAAGAAACATGTAAAAACAAGGAACAAAAAGGTGCAAAGACTGTAGCAATATGTGGGTAATTATAACAGGTAGTTATTAAAATGTGTATGTATGTGTAAGATGTTATTTTTACGAAAGTAACACATCTAAAAATGAGAGAACGGGAGAATGAGGAAAACGGAAAACGGGAGTGAAGAGGCACACTGAAGTATAATCGCGCGTGCTGCTACATCTTCTTATTAGTGTATATCTTATTATTTTCTTATTTTCTAATATCTTTCTTATTAGTGTTACTGATAAATAAAAAACAGGGTGGCAGCCTGTCATTATATCTGTCTATCTATCTATCTATCTATATGTCTATCTGTCAGCTTGTCTATCTGTTTACTTATTTGTCTGTCTATATTTCAGCCTGTCTGTCTGCCAATATCTCTCTCTCGTAGAGAGACTCGTAGCCTATCTTTTTTTGATATTTCCCAATTATATTACTTTTTTTTTCTTATTATCTATATATCTTTAATATCATTATCTTGCCTCATAGAGTTGATGGGCAGCATGTGGGTGTTCTTAGGCCACTTGACGGTGAAGAAAGATTTTAAGTAGATTTTAGTTCTCATCGGGAATCGAACTTGGGTCAACGCTACTCGGAGACGCTAACCACTCTGCTACCGCCTCCCCATTGCTACCACCTCCCCATAGTGTGAGCGTTTGTGTGTGTGTGTGTGTTATTCACCCATGGTCTTGTCCACACGAGCTAGCTCGCGATCGTCAGTTTCACCCTCTCAGTGCGAGCTTGGATCTCATTATTACCAAACTTTGGGCAATGCTGGGACCTCACACACCACACACCCCCATCCCCTTGCTCAAGGGGGACAGTACCGCCCGAATTTCAAAGTGGAAAAATCCCGGGAATGCGCGGGGTCGGGAATCAAACGCCGGACCACAGAATGATGCCGGGCCCCCTAACCAACTGAGCCACACGGACGTGTGTGTGTGTGTGTGTGTGTGTGTGTGTGTGTGTGTGTGTGTTGTGTGTGTGTGTGTGTGTGTGTGTGTGTGTGTGTGTGTGTGTGTGTGTGTGTGTGTGTGTGTGTGTGTGTTTTAAAATTATAAGTCCAACGTGAATAAAATAAAAATAGATACTTTCTCTGTTTGTGTTTTGTTATGTTAACAGGTTTTTTTTCTTTGTAAAACAAAATATTCGTGTTGTACGTGCAACTTCACCTCCGCTGACACGACCATCACCACCACTAGTATCCCCTATCATTGCTAAACACACACGCACACACACACACACACACCACACACACACACACACACACACACACACACACACACACACACACACACACACACACACACACACACACACACACACACCACACACACACACCAACACACACACAACACAACACACACACACGCACACATACGACACACACACACAGCACATACACACACACACCACACACACACACACACACACACACCAACACACACACACACACATACACACACACACACGCACATACACAACACACACCACACACATCCCGACAACACACACACAGCACATACGACACCACACAGCACACACACACACACGCACACACACACACACACACACATACACACACACACACAAAACCTTCAAGACACCTTTGTCTGTCTTTTGTGCTCATCTCCTGCAGTTGTCACGTTACCCCACTCAGCCCAGTATGCCGCTCGCATCTGTGCACGTGCATACCGACCAGCATCCTTCTCAAATGCAAAAAAATTGCATATAAAAGAAAAATATGATAAATGACAATATATAGAGGAAAGTTTAGCGGCAAAACACTCACACAAACACACACACACACAATCACACACACAAACACACACACACAACACATATACACCACACACATATATACACACACACACACACACACACACACACACACACACACACACACACACACACACACACACACACACACACAGTCATTCAACGCCCGGCCCCCCTCCACCATGGCCCATCAGACTCACGCTGAGACCGTTCCATATCCTGAGTTTTAGGAACGCAACACATGTAACCATTAATTTGTTTGGCAGGAAAAATAAAAGAGGGATGGGGAGGAAGAATAAGTGGAAGAGGAAGTGGAAGGGGATGAGGAGGAGGAGAGCATCACAGATATACTTGCCACTAAAGCGTTGGTGAGGGAGCGTGCGATCGTGCGTGGTGTGGAGCAGCAGCAGCAGTAAGTGGAGGAAATGGAGGAGGAGGAGCTGGAGGGAGGAACAGGTTGTGAGGACTGAGGAGTGAGGAGCGTTAGTGTTGGCTGGCGACGGGCCGTGTGTGGTAGTGAAGGTGGTGGTGGCGGCGGCAAGCTCGTACTGTCTATTAGACCAGGAGCATTACAGATGGACATGGAAAAAAAATATAGAAAGCTGATTTTTTCAGGGATGCTACTCTATGACCTACTGATTCAAAATCCATAAAGTCCCCAAAGGTCCCTAGTGAGCTAAATGTTCGGGAGCCCAAAATCCAAGATGGCCGCCTCTGCCGAGGTGACATATATAACTTTTTAATCATTCAGCTCACAAACCTGTGTAATACCTCTTTTCCAACTAATTTGATGATGAGAAACTCATTTATGACCTTATTTTTAAGATATAAGGACAACCTGACCTAAAAAATCTAGGTTAAAATTAAAAAATTGATTCCTAATATTTATTTATTTAAAATTGTAAAATTGTAAATGGTGGGGAACGTTTTTTAGATTCTGATGCCCTGATGGAATGTTTTAACATATATATATTTAATTGTGCTGTCAATGTACTTAAATATACATGGTATTATAATCACTGTATTTTTTTCAGGTTGGTTCCGCCCTGCCCTCCTGTAGTCTGAAGTCACCCTGCCCTCCGGTAGTCTGAAGTCGCCCTGCCTTCCGGTAGTCTGAAGTCGCCCTGCCCTCCGGTAGTCTGAAGTCGCCCTGCCCTCCGGTAGTCTGAAGTCGCCCTGCCCTCCGGTAGTCTGAAGTCGCCCTGCCCTCCGGTAGTCTGAAGTCACCCTGCCCTCCGGTAGTCTGAAGTCGCCCTGCCGTGAATGAAAAAATGGCATCCCAAGAAATCTGCATCATCTGTAACGAGTCAATAACCGTGGATCGCAGTATCCTGACAGAGAGGGGAATTCAAACTGTACTGACGATTAGTGCTGAACTTAAAGATGGACTTGATAAACGCCTTGTCAATGCCACATTACCTGTACCAGCTCATAAGGCATGCAAAAACAATTATACTAAGCAATCAAATGTCAAAAAACGTAAAAAACTATCAACTGGGGCTGGTGATGGTACAGATAGTGCAGTGACAAAACATATACGCCGGTCTCAAGTGTCTTCTTTTGACATCAAAACTCACTGCTTATATTGTGGATAGTGTTTAGATTATGATAAACTTATCAAAAAACCTAAAGATAAGAGAGATTCATTGCATGATGCAGCAACAAAAGAGCTTCTATCATATGTTGCCTCTGTAGCAATGGAACGAGGTGATAGCTGGGGAGAAACCGTTTACGTTCGTATCCAGAATGTTGGTGATCTGGTAGCAGCTGAGGCCAAATACCACCACAGCTGTCAAATTCGCTTCCACCAAAGTCTGGACTTGGAGAAAAAGAACAAAGGTCGACCAGCTGGTTCAGTAGACAGTGCCAAGCAGGGGGCTTTCATTAGTCTTTGTAAGCACATAAATGAGAGCGACATTCATCAGTATTCAATCACAGATTTGGAAACTATTATGAAGAAATATTCAGACAATGGTGACTGTTATACTGCTAAGCACTTAAAGCAGAAACTTCAAGAACATTATGGAGATAGTCTTATAATTTCCAATGACCATGGAAAAGAAACCATTTATACTTTTCTAGACGAAGGCAATAGAATACTCAAAGAACATTACAAATCTTCAGGCCTGAAACCCGAGGAGATTATCGATATGGCAGCAACACTCATTGAGGACCAAATGCGGACCCTCATATATGACAAATCAAAGTATGCCAAGTTTTCCGACTTGGATAATTCTGGAAACATGGTGTCTGAACTTCTGTTGCGTTTGTTGTCACGGTTGATAACAAGCCGTAAGAGTAAGCGTCGTGTGATAAGTCTTTCACATGGAATAACAGCTGCAGCCCGACCTAGGTCATTCGTGTCTCCGATATTATTATCAATATCTGTGTATATATGTGCAATATCTGTGTAGGCTTGAATCTCGTGAACTGGTGGATTTGCTCAGCAGCTTAGGTTGTGCAGATAATTATCGCGCGGTACTTCGTCTGTATGATGCCATGCTTCCAAGACATGAAAGGGACTATGATTGGGAGGGAGCGCTTGTGAACTTTATTTTTGATAACGCTGACATAGATGTCCGTACGCTGACAGGGCATGGCACATGGCATGCTATGGGAGGAATTGTTGGCGTGACACCAGCTGGAAATGTAAATGAATGTGAACTGCCACGGTCAACTAATATCCGTGCTGCAGTTGAGGCAGGTAAATTTGGTGAATTGCCTCTCAAAAGGTATATTAGACCAGTGGTTCCTGGCCTCAAGAAGGTGATGGTTGGTCCATTAGAACCACCCAATACTGAACCCTCTGGTCTTCTCTTAGCAACAGCCCTAGACACTGTGTGGCTATCTAGTTACTCCATATGCGACCCACTGAAGTGTCTTTCATGGAGTGGTTTCAACCAATCGGTAATTACACAGGGAGAGTTTGATGTAAGCCGCATTGAAGTACTCCCTTTCATAAACCACAACCCAAGCCAACTGGATACCATTTACACAGCCCTTTGTTTTGCACAGAAGCTGACAGAGAAGTACAATTTGGGTGTTTCACCAGTTACATTTGACCAGCATGTATGCAAAAGCACTGAAATCGCAGAGAGTTCTTCCAATCTGCCAAACATTTTCATCAGACTGGGCGGATTTCATGTATTGATGTCATACCTAGGCTCTATTGGTCATATCATGGGTGAGTCTGGTTTGAGTGAACAATGGAAAACAGTATATGCCCCAAACTCTATGAAGCACATGCTCAGTGGCCATGCCTATGCACGAGCTTTGCGCGCCCACATGCTTTCATCTGCATCATTCATGGCTAGGATGCTTGCGACTCCCGACTGTCTGAGCGGCATAAACCTTGATGAAGCCAGAATGATTCATGAGATGCTTTTGAATCACTCATCCTTACCTGAGAGTCTTCTTACAGAGCGTGTGACTACCCAGGTGTCCCAGATAATCGAGGATCTACAAGAGGAACTATCTCTGTCCAGTAGAACCGGGAAGCTCTGGATCCAGTACCTGAAGATGGTCAAACTTTTATTGCTCTTCATTCGGGCAGAACGTACAGGGAATTGGGAACTTCACTTACTGTGTGTTTCAAGAATGATCCCGATTTTCCATGCTGGAGGGCATACAGCCTATGCAAAGTGCTCAAGACTCTACCTAGATCAAATGAAGCAACTACCACAGGTTATGAGTGAAGCTCAGTTTGCCAAGTATACTTCGGGAGGATATTGGACAATTAGGCGATCCCATAGATTCTGGTCTGGTATTTTCACAGACCAAACAATTGAACAAACACTAATGAGAATGCTCAAGACCAGAGGAGGCTTAGCTCACGGTCGGGGAATAACTCCAAGTACCCAGTCAAAAATGGTCTGCATTCTGCCGCAAACTACCCCTGTGTGTGCCTCCCTCGAAAATTTCTGTGGTACACACGTTTCCACTACAGATCAACACACAGACCTCAGGCCTACTGCTACTGCAAGGGATGGTGAACATTTCATCAAGTTCAACTCCTACTTATCCACGCATTCACCATTTTCTTACAACGGAGAGTATGCTACTAAATTGGTAAGCGTTGCCACAGGAGTTGTAGCCCCTTCATCTGCCAATGCGGACGGTGCGTTTCACTTTGGTGAGGAAGCTGCAGCAAGGCTGACCGGTACGAACTATGCTGACGCTAAACTCAGAAGAAATGACAGGGTGGTGTCAATTGGTTCAGCAAATAACAGTGCAGAAGTTCGTGGTCAGCAGCTGGAACCTCTCAATCTCTTCATGCGTTTAACATGCATCATACGGAATCGCGCAGAGATGCAAGGTCACCTAAACTATGAGTTCAGTAAACAGCCCCCTGCCCTTTTTGAGAATGGTGCCATGAGGAAGAATACCAAAAGTGATTTTGCCAAAGAGTTAAAAGCCAGTGTGGAAAAGTTATCAGCAGAAGCTTTACCAAACGCCACGCATGTGATAGACGGAGGCCATCTTCTGCACAGTGCGCTCTGGCCACCGAGCTGCACTTACATGGATGTTTGTGACAACTATGTCAGTTATGTCTTCAACAACTATGAACCTGATTTTGTCGTGTGTTTTGAT
>JACEEZ010021231.1:138169-145669 GCA_016584305.1 Chionoecetes opilio | reverse complement strand
GGTTTTTTTCTGAGTAAAGCAAAATATTCGTGTTGTACGTGCAGCTTCACCTCCGCTGCTACGACAGCGGAGGCAGGGACAGGGTGTGGCACCGAGGTCTCGCTTCCAAGCTGAGGAGCCTGGGAGTACGCGGCGCCCTGCTGCAGCTCATCCAGGACTACCTCCAAGATAGGACCTTACGGGTGGTGAACAACGGCCACACTTCCGGCCAGCAACCCATCCACGCCAGCGTCCCGCAGGGCAGCGTACTTGGGCTTCTTCTGTGGAATGTTTACTTCAATGACATTCAGCAGTTCATTCCTGAGGCCCATGCCTAGCTGACGACTGCACCCTTGCCTTCACCTGCGACAGACGTGCCTGGCAGGACACGTGTGCTGCATCAACCTGGCATTGAATAACATCACCTGGAGTAGTCGATGGCAGGTCAACCTGGCCCCTGACAAAACCCAGGAATTGCTTATCTCCCGCAGTCAAGAAATCGACATCCTTTGGGTGGAATTTGACGCGGGACCGACCTTCACCAGTAATGCCAGGAGAGTTGCTAAAAACTCGGCCTGGAGACTCAGCTGTATCCGGCGCATCTCCCACCTACTGTATGCCAAGGGGGTTGAGGTCCTGTACAGGGCACAGGTACGTCCCCTCATGGAATACTCCCCATAGCATGGTCTTTCTGCCCGCCCTCTTACCTGACCACACTAGCTAGACCGCCTCCAGAGAATAAATAGCCCAGCGACTGGTTAACGACAAACGTCCCCACCTCGCGCTTACTCCTTCCAACCCCTCCAGGAGCGCAGTGACGTGGCAGGTTTATGTGTCATGCACAAGGCACTAAATCTCCACACGCCCCACCTGGCAGCCATCAAGCTCCCCAGGCCCCCGCCGCCCCTTTACTCCACCCATGTCGCCCCACACAGACAGGAGCAAGTGACTGTGCTCTTCTCCAGGACAGAGCACCACCTACGTTCCTTCTTACACCGCTACGATCGTCTGTGGAACCAGTTAGTTCACCAAACCGACCTCCACCCCCACGCCCCCCTACAATAATTTAAGCGGGGGGTTGATGGTTGATGGCCTAGATTTTTATTATATATAAAATGTCTGTTATATAGTATATGTAGCTATAGATAGCTCTATTGTAAAACCTAGAGCTTAAGCCCTAATAATACCAAATGTACTAACAGTTTAAATAAATAAAATAAAATATATAATGATATATAAAAATAATAAAGAGAGAGAGAGAGAGAGAGAGAGAGAGAGAGAGAGAGAGAGAGAGAGAGAGAGAGAGAGAGAGAGAGAGAGAGAGAGAGAGGGGAGAGAGAGAGAGAGAGAGAGGAGAGAGAGAGAGAGAGAGAAAAGAGAGAGAGAGAGAAGAGAGAGAGAGAGAGAGAGAGAGAGAGAGAGAGAGAGAGAGAGAGAGAATCAGAATCAGAATCAGAATCAGAATCAGAATCAGAATTTTATTTCCATTGTTACAATGGCTATTCTTTTAACATAGTAATATGAGTCTTACAATATTTCTGAATAAGATAACATGTGTTAAAGGTAGAACACTGAACATGGTCTATATACAAATACAAATATTAGAATACATAAAAATTGTAAAACATTAAAATCCTAATGAAAACATAAATAAAAAGTAAGATTTCCTAAAAGCTACAATATAAAAACATACAGTAAAAGATATAAAAAAGGTGTTAGTTTAGATTTAAATACATTTCAGGTATGGACGTCAAAAATTAGAGTAAGAATTGTTTACATAAAAGGTGATTTTTCAAGTTACTTTTAAAAGTGTGCAAGGAGGTAGCATCTCTAACTTGGCTTGGCAAGCTGTTCCAGAAAGCAGGTCCAGCCACATGAAGGGACCTTGTTCCCAAACATGTGTTGCATTTTGGCACATGGAGTTGTTGCTGTTGTCTAGTGTTGACTGGTTGTTCGTACATATCTCTCACTTTGGGCAGTGAAAACAACCACTCAGGTACTCTATTATCAACTATATTGTACACGGCTACTCCTAGCTCAAAGTGATATTTTTCATTTATTTTCAGCCATCCAAGGTCTTTTAAGTAGGGTGTGACATGGTCGTGCTTTGCAGCCCCTCCTAAAGCAACTTTTGCTGCAAAGTTTTGGAGCCTTTGCACACGTTGTATATGTGTGGCGTTGGATGCTCCCCAAATCTTGATGCCATAATTCAGTATACTTAGGACCAGTGACTGTATTATTGAGATCCTGGTGGTCTGGTTAAAATAGTCTCGGAGTCTGTTTATGTGGACAATGGTTCCATAGGTTTTCGTGTACAATGCGTCGACGTGTTCATTAAACTGCATATGGTTGTCAAAGTGTATGCCCAAGTTCTTTAATGATCTGCTAGGGGTAATTAGATTCCCGTCAACATGCATGCATATGTCAGGGGGAATCTGTGACAAATGTCCTCGTGTTCTTATAAACATACATTGAGTCTTTTTGGCGTTTAACATTAGGCCATTCCTGTAAAAATACTGTTGTGCTTTCTCTAGTGATTGTTCACTCCTAAGCATTAAGTCTTGTATATTGTTGACACTGCCTGTGTGAATTAACTGGGTGTCATCTGCATATTGTATAATTTCACATTCAGAAAAGAAGGACGAGAGATCATTTGCATAAATTATGAATAAAATAGGTCCTAGTACAAACCCTTGGGAAACGCCATGGGATATTCCTGTCTTCTCGGATATGCATTTTTCTATACGTACGAATTCTGTCCTGCCGCTGAGATAGCTTTGAAACCAGAAGGAGTCGATGTTTAACTTGAACAATTTATTTATTAAAATATCATGGCTGACGCTGTCGAATGCTTTGGATAAGTCACAGAGGGTAATGAGGGAGACCTTTTTTGTATCAATATTTGAATATAACTTGTTAGAAAGTTTTAAAAGAGCTGAATCCGTAGACAAGCCGGTCCTAAAGCCATGTTGAGTTCTACTAAGGAGGCGAATGGTCTCTAAGTACTGGGTGAGCTGAGATGCGATTACTTTTTCTAGTACCTTGGAAATAATTGGTAAGAGAGAAATAGGGCGGTAGTTGTTAGGTTCATTCATGTTACCAGCCTTGAAGATAGGAACAACAATAGAGTGCTTCCATGCTGTGGGAAAAACACCTGTTACAATAGAAGTATTTACAATGCAAGTTAGGAATGTTATAATGATAGGGAGGGAGTCTTTCAAGAAACACAGTGGGATGCCATCAGATCCATGGGAGTTAGTGTTCTTCATATGCTTAATAACTAGAGTTACTGTATCCCAATTTGTAGGCACAGGTCTAAACATAGCATCAAAATTATTAGTATAAGTTTCGGTGTTTACTGGCTGTAGTACGGCATCAGAACTACTCAGATTCTGCTGAGATTTCTCAAAGGTAACTTTTCCCACTTCAGAGAAATATTTATTAAAACATTCAGCTTTGCGCTTGATACCCTCTGCGTCACCGTTATTGTTTGCTGATGGCTTAACATTCTTGTTTTTGGCGTTAGGAATCAACTCCCCTATAGTCCTCCACGTGGCTTTACTGTTTCCTCTACTTTCCTCTAATCTTTTATTATAATATTCTGATCTAGCTCGCCGAAACAATCCTCTGAATTGCCTTTTTAGGTTTTTATAATTAGTCTGCAAATTAACATTATTTCTGTCTTCTTTAAGATCTTTCTGTGCACGGTCTCTTTGCTGCATTATAGCTTTAAGGTCTTCAGTGATCCACGGGGCATAAGGCCTTCGTACTTCTTTTGTTACCAAGGGTGCGCATGAATCCAAACATTTGTGGAATATTATCTGAAATGATAATGTGGACCCTTTGTATCTGAAAGTATATACGGTTTCAAATTTCGCTACTCGTTATTTTTTTCGGGCGACGACGACGGGGTGTGAGCTAGTGTGAGCTCCGATATTAAAAAAGTGGCTTATTTTGGGTTCCAGTTCACGCGTCATCCTATATACCTCAAACCTATATGAGCGGAAAGATGGGAGCTTCAGGGTCAAGAATATGCCGGTTGTCATGTTGTAGAGGTGTGCACTACCGAGTTATGGCGATTTTTGTGAGGGTACCCGCAGGCGCGAAAAACGAGTTTTCGGAATCGATCTTTTCTCGGCTTTGTCAATATATTGTTCCATCCATGCTAAAATATTGCTTCAAATAGCCATAAATTACTTTTCTGTTGTATATTAGTACACTAAGTAACAATTGAAAGTTTTTTTTATTGCAGAAATAACCAATGATTACAAAATTTCAACAAAAATGTGAAGTTTTTTCATACTATATCTTGCACAATCTCAAAACGTACTGGATGTTCGGTAAACTTTGTGTAAAACATTTGTGTGTTCTTTGGAAGCATGAATCTATTGTGATATAACCAGACAACAAGCTACATGCACTTGCATACATGTCATTTCCATGCAAACAATGCTGAGTGGTTATCCATTGACATACACACATCAAGTGTCAATATGATACAATTGTTTCTGTGAGACGAGCCATGCTCTGATATGCTTGCTAGCCAAACTATTCATGTTCATACATGTTCATACATTGTATGTAATTTATATTCTTGTATCTCGTCCACAACTAAAGGCAAATCTATTTAATATATTTGTCACCGACGCTTCTCTCCCATAGATCTATAGCCACCCTAGCTACTAGCCTAATGCTATATGTGCTTCTATTGGATATTGTACAATATGACACCAGTCATATCATTCTGATGAGAAATGTACATTGTATATCACTAATCTTGCACTATTACAATTCTATATCCTGTATTTGCTCCACAACAATAATTTGTGATCAGCGCACGACAAAGCGTCGGAAGATAAAACGAATAATAGATGATCGAGCAGTCCGCCTCCCTTCGACGTGGCAGACATTCATATCACTAAATGAAAACAAAATGAACCTAGTTCAATTCTTACGAGATGAGCTACTTTCCAAAGCACGAGAGCTTGCAAGTAACCTGGAAGTTATTGTGTCAGGAGGGGATGAATTTCATGCAGTATCGTCATCCGGACGGGACGTGAGACACCTCAAGTCAACGCACGAGGAAGCTGATATGAAGATTGTCCTACATGCGGCCGATGCCAATGTGCAAAGGTTCCAGAGGGTTGTAGTGTGCTCCAGGGACACCGACGTGCTAGTTCTGCTGATCTGTCATGATCCGGCTCAAGAAATCTGGATGAAAACTGGCACATCCAAAGACAGGCGATACATCTCAGTCAGTTGTGTACGAGATAGCCTGAGTTCAGAAGTGGTCGACAACATTGTGGCTTTCCATGCTTTGACAGGGACTGACACTACAAGCCAGTTCAGTGGTGTGGGGAAACGTACAGCATGGGAGACTTACCTGCAACATCCAGACTTACTCGCCAATCTCGGGCGCAACGCTGATGTTGACATGACAAACATTGAAATGTTTGTCATTCACATGTACAGCTCATCAACATCAACAACATCCATCGATGATCTTCGTGCAGAACTGTTCCACCGTATTGCTGACCCAGAGAAGCTGCCCCCAACCCATGATGCATTGGTTTTGCATATACTTCGTAGCAACTACCAGTCCACTGTATGGCTGAAAACCAATCAAGCAGACCCAGAACTGCCAGCTCCAGAGGACAGTGGGTGGTACCTCGATGAAAGTGGCGACTTGCACCCGAGGCTGATGATGCTGGAACCAGTCCCTATCGCTTGTGCATAACTGCTGGTGTGTGGATGCAAGACTACATGCACGTCTCTTAGATGTACATGCCAGAAACACAACCTCTCATGTATTCCAGCATGTGGCTGCAGCAGTCAGTGCCTGAACACCAGGGCGACAAACACACCAGAAGACGAAATTTCAGAAGATGAAGACTGGATTAGTTATATTATGTGATGTGTGCTGGTGTCACAGTCTGATAATGAGGATGTAATTATTTGTTAATGAATACAGTGATTATTAAGTTGCAAGTAATTAATATGAAGGAACATTTCAGTTTTAAATTTGATGAGGTAAGAAGAGTATATTCACCGTGAATATTGTCATGATTGTAATTTGTGTGAGTAAGGAATACACGTATTTTCGAATTATATCTCATATTTGAAAGTTATTTGATATGTTTGTATACGAGTTTGTCACTAGACTTGATGGGATGGGAATATGCATTTGGTCAATTGTTTTCTGTATTGTAAATTTTTCGAAAATTGTGTCCAATTTAAAGATCATTAAGCGTAAATCTTATTGCCTTAAATATCCTCAGCTGGATTTGAGTTTACGCAAGCACCAGTAAACTGATGTAATCGCGTATATATATTTAGTTGACCTTGATGTAACAAGGTATCTATATTTATTTTACCCAATAACAAGGTATATATCTATAATAATATAAGCGAAAGTGTGTGTGTGTGTGTGTGTGTCAGCTCCAGGTTCCGCCCCCCGTGGCGCAATCCCATCATATGGCACATTTTTGCAACCGGGTCGAGCAGGGGAAGGTTTTAGGCCCACTTATAGGATGATCCGATCACTATTTTTCTTCTTTTTTTTAGCAGCCTATTAGCGAGATTTTTTTTTAGCAACCTATTAGCGAGAATTTTGAAAAAAGTGGGTTGCGAGAATTGAGGAAACCTTGATGTGGGGATGGTAATGGTAGTGAATGGGTGGGTGATGGGTAATGTGTGGGTGATGGGTGACCGAATGGTGGGGGTATGGTGATGGGTGAGGAATGATGGGGTAGTAATGGGTGAGTGAATTGGGTGGGTGATGGGTAATGGGTGTGGGGTGATGGGTGACTGAATGGGTGGGGGGTGATGGGTGAGGGAATAGGTGGAGGGTGATGGGTAATGGGTGAGTGAATGGGTGTGGTGATGGGAAATGGGTGAGTGAATGGGTGGGGGGTGATGGGTAATGGGTGAGTGAATGGGTGGGGGGAATAAATACATTTCTACATCCATGATTTCAGGAAAGTTAGAAGGGGCTATCTGGAGAGTCTGTGTTTGGTGGGCCGAAGGCCCACCAATAGCCCTGCGCAGGAGCTAGCCAAAAAGTCCGCCCGGAGGGCGGCCTTGCGGCTAGTCTAAACATAAATTAGCATTTACCATGATTATAAGCCAATAAAGAATAACGATGGCAGTATTTGAAATATTGAGTTGATTATTGAGTTTTTATTTTATGAGATTAAATAAATGTTGCTTAATAACTGTTCACTATCATGTTTATAATTAAAAAAATACTTGAATATTGAAAAAATGTTACACGTATTATATAATGACCAAAGGAAAAGTAATTCTGACTAGTTTGAAGCAATATATTAGCATTGTTAGAACAATATATTGATCACACCGAGAAATGATCGATTCCGAAAACTCGTTTTTCGCGCCTGAGGGTACCCTCACAAAACTCGCCATAACTCGGTAGTGCACACCTCTACAACATAACAACCGGCATATTCTTGATCCTGAGGCTCTCGTCCTTCCGCTCATATAGGTTTGAGGTATATAGGATGA
>JACEEZ010021231.1:108169-135669 GCA_016584305.1 Chionoecetes opilio | reverse complement strand
TCAAACTCGACTCTGTTTTAGACCAGTGTCCTCCTCGGGACACACTCATTGTCTTGGGCGACTTCAATGCTACTACTGGCACTGTAAGAGATGGCTACGAGTTATGTGTTGGTCCCCATGGCTCCGGTACCAGAAACACCAACAGTTCTCTGCTTCTGAACTTTGCAAGACCCAGAAGGTTGAGAATTGCAGGATCTTGGTATCAGAGGCCAGAGCTGCACCGCTGGACATGGTATAGTAATGCCGGAGGGGTAGCTAAGGATATCGACCACATCCTCGTTAGTACTCGTTGGAGGATCCTCCAACTGCAGGGTTTACCGGAGGCGGGTTTTTTGGGGAACAGATCACGACTTGTTGTTGCTCCCTTTAAGTTCATGTCAGTCCAAAATCTAAAGGGTAACCTACTGTTTTCATCTTAAAAAACTGAAGGACTTGACATGTCTCATGATTTTATGCGGGGGGCAGCCCAATGGGTTTGATGTGTCGGTGCTCTCGGGGATCCTGTAAACGTGGGTTCCCTTCAAACGTAAACCTACGGGGCTCCCAAAGGAGGTATTGGGGAGCCCCCAGGTCAAGGCGGGTTTTGTCCGACGGAGACGCTGGAAAAATCGGGGAGAGTCGCGCTCCCGGGCGGGCTGGCACCGGGGACCACCAAGGGCTCTGTCACCCCGGGACTAGAACCCTCCTGGGGAGAGACAGGAGAGGTATTTCAGGAGCCCCGCTGAGGATGTCGAGGGCATTTGAAGCTAATGCCTCCGACCCGCCTTCGAGCCCTGAAGAAGCTCCTTTTCCAATCTCCTTCTCGGGGGGAGTCTTTCAAAACAGAAAGGGGGGCGCCTCATGTCGGACTGGAGGGGAAATGGCTCGTTGGGCTGAGTACTTTGGGCATTGTTACGTGGACCCCCCAACTGGCACTTCACACCACTGGGTTCGGCGTGGATGCCGTTTTCCTCCCTTGACGAAACCGAAACCCTTTTTTTGACGAAGTCAGAGAGCTGTAAAAAGTTGAGGGGGGGGAAAGGCAGTTTGGTTTTTTGAAATTCGTGCGGGCTCCTCAAAGTGGGGTGGGGGCCATGATCCCGGGGTTGCATGCTGTCCTAACTGCCGTGTGGCAATCAGGTACCATTCCTCCTGCTGGAAAGGGGACTGTCGCCCCTATCGGGAAAGGGGAAAGGGGGGCCGTCGGACTGCAACAATTCCGCGGTATTCACTGCTCAGCGTACCAGGCAAGGTGCTTGCCCATCTATTTCTGCACGGATTCGCAGTCTCTGGTGGCAAACAGAGACCTCAGCAGCTGGGGTTTACGCCGGTAAGTCAACAACGGACCGTATCCTAGCGCTTCTGTCCTGGTGGGAAAACCGAGTAGTTTCGACGGGAAAGCTTGCAGTATGTTGACTCAAGAAGGGGTTTGACTCAGTGCATCGTGAGTCCTCTGGGATCTTCTGCGACTTCGAGGGATTCCGCGGACTATTGTTTGATAAATGGGGCTGTTTCTGGGGCGGAAGTCTGTAGTGTGGGGAGGGGTATCCATTCTTTCCTGTGAAAAAGTAGTGGGCAAGGGGGCGTACTTTCCCCATCAAAATTTTCAACGCTTGTATGGACTGGGTATTGGGGCAAGTTTTAGATCAAAGGATTGTGGAGCACCGTCGGCAAAAACCAAACCTGATCTTTTTTTGCCGTGATGCAGTAACTTTGCTAGTCGCTGGGGTCCGGTATGGCTCTCGAGGGCCCGCCGGGGGTTCAAGCCTTTTGGGGGCTTGAGGTCTCCTGGAAGAGCAAGGGCCGGTTTTGGGGGAACTTACTAATGAAGCGTACAGTCTGTTCATGCGTGTGGCGAGAACATTGAATCTTGAAGCTTTACATACCTTGGTAGCGCAGTCCAAATGACGGGGGTCACGTCAAAGTCTTTCGGGGGTTGGCATGCCCCCGGTGATATGGACTCGCTCCCGGGAGTATTTGACGTTGTCGGTACCTGTGAAGGGCAAAAATCCGGATCCGATTTAAGTCGCTTTTGATCCCCGCCCCACTCTTTTTTCCCCTTTTTCCCCCAAAAAAAATTTTACACTTTCCCCCCTTTTCCCCCCCCTATCCTTTTTTCCTTTTAAACCCTAGTTTCGCAATTTATTATTTATCTCAAAATTTCTCATTCCTCGGGGTTTACTCTATCTTCCCTTTAATTGGGCAAACTATTTTTTTAAACTGGTCTTTTTTGGGTGGGTTTTCTTGGGATTTTCCCCTTTCCCTTAATTTTCCCCCCCCCTTTTTTTCAACCTTTTGGGGGGTAGGGCCCTTTTGGTCTTTATTTTTCCCCCCCCAAACCCCTTTTTCCCCTTTTTCCCATTTTTTTTTTTTCCCTACCCTTACCTCCCTCCTTCCCCTTTTTTTTTCTGGGGGGCCCCGCCTTTTTGGGAAACTTTTTTAAAGGAAACATCTTTATTTGGGGCTTAATCAAAAAAAACTTTTCCCCCCACCACCAAATCCCCCCCCCTAAAATTTTTCTTTTTTTTCCCATTTTTGGGGCCCGGGGATTTTTTTATTTTGGTTTCCTTGGGGGGAAAGGGGTCCGGGTTTCCGTTTTTTTCCTTTTTCTTTTTTTAAAACATCCTTGGATTCCCAAAACCTTTTTTTTTTTTTTAAACTTTTTTTGGGGGGGGGTGGTGGGGTTTAAACCCCCCCCAAAACTTTCCTGGATTCCCTTTCCTTTTCCCCCCCCTTTTTTTTTTTTCTTCCCTCCCCTCCCCCCCCCCCCTTTTTTTTTGGGCCCCGGGGTTTTTTTTAAAAAATCCCCCCCCCCCCGGCCTTTTGTTTTTTGGGGCCCCCTTTTTTTTTTTTTTTCTTTTGGTTTGGGGGTTGCCCCTTTGTTAAAAGGGGGCGGGGGCCCCCCCCGGGTACCCCCATTGGGGGCCGGGGCCCCCCTTTCCCCAAAAAAGTTTTTTCCCCCGGGGGGGGGGTTTTTTAAAAAAAACCCAAGTTTTTTTTTTTTGGGGGGGGTTAGGGAAAGGGCAATTAAAAAAAAATTTTTTTTTAAATTTTAAAAAACCCAAATTGCCTTAAAATTTTTAAAACCCCTCCTTTTGTAAAATCCCTAATTTTTTTGGGTCTGGGGCTTAAGGGGGGGTTCGCCCGGGCCTTTTTCCTGGGTTTTCCCCGGGCCCTTTTTTTGTTTTTTCCCCTTTTTTTCCCTTTTCCCCTTTTTTAAAAATTTTTTTTTTTTTTTTTTTTTTTTAATTTTTTTTTATTTTTTTAAAATTATTATTTTTTTTTTTTTATTTTTTTTTTTTTTATTTTTTTTTTAATTTTTTTTTTTTTTTTTTTTTTTTTTTTTTTTTTTTTTTTTTTTTTTCCCTTTTTTTTTTTTTTTTTTTTTTCCCCCCGGGGTTTTTTTTTTTTGTTTTCTCCCCCTTTTCCCTTTTTTTTTCCCCCTTTTTATTTTTTTTTTTCCCCCTTTTTTTTTTCTTTTCCCTTCCCCTTTCCCTCCTTTTTTCTTTTTTTTTTTTTTTTTCCCTTCCTCCTCCTTTTTCCCCCCTTTTTCCTCTCCTTTTTTTTTTTCTCCCCTTTTTCCCCTTTTTCCCCCCTTTCCCCCCCCTCCCTCCCTCTAACCCTTTCTCTCCCCTCCCCCCCTTTTCCCCCTTTTTTCCCCTCCCTCCCCTTCTCTCCCCTCTCCCTTCCTCTCTTTTCTTCCTCCCCCTCCCCCCCCCCCAAAATCCTCTCCCCCCCTCCCCCCCCCCCCCTTTTCCCCCCTCTTTCCCTCCCCCCTCCCTTTTTTTTCCTTCCCCCTTCCCCCCTTTTCTTCTCTCTCTTCCCCCTTTTTTTTTTCCCTCTCTCTTCCCCCCTTCCTCTTTTTCCCCTTCTCTCTCCCCCCTTTCCTCTCTCTCTCCTCTCCTCCCCTTTTCCCCTTCTTTTCCCCCCTTTTCCTTTTTTTCCCCCTTTTTTTCTTTCCCTTCCTTTTTTTTTTCTCTCTCCTCCTTTCTTTTTCCCCCTCTCTCTCCTCTCTCCCCCCTTTTTTTTCCCTCCCCCCTCTCTCCTCCCTTTTTTCCCTTTTTTTTTTTTTTTTTTAAATTTTGGGGGTTGGGCTTTTGCCCCCCGTTAATTAAAAAAAAAAAAAAAAAAAAAAAAAAAAAAAAGGTGGGGGTTTTTTGGGGGGGGGACTCCCAACGTGGCGGGAGATTGGCCAGTGGGCAATCTGACTACCGCAGCGCACGGCGGCGGGACCTGGATTTCCGGGCTGCGGATGGGGTGGGCAGGCTTCCCGAGGTGGGGGGTTGCCTCGCACTTCAGGGGGTATGTTGGAGTGCAAAGGGGGGGTGACCTGGGAGTGTCACGGTGTGTCCACGCGCCTACGGGTTTCTTTTAAGCGGAAAGCCGGGGGGGACGGGGGTAGTCGGTCCCGTATGTGCGGGGCGATGGTGGGTCTTGGGGGGGAAGGGGGTGGTAGCTTTTGCAGCACGTACCAGGGGCGAGGGGGATGCAGGGGCGGCTGTGGCCTTTGGTTGCTGGGGGGGACAAGCGTGCGAGGCAGACTTTTATTTTTGTAGAGTTTGGGAGAGGCTGGGGCAAAAAAACCCCTGTGGGGCTGGGAGGGCACGGTTGATTTTGCAGTCGTCAGTGCTTCTTGCCACTAAAAGGGCCCACGTGGCTGGGAACCCAATTGAGGGTGATTTTTTCAGCCACGTGCGCCAGTGCTGGGCCAGAAGAAGATGGAGGTGAGAAAGTAATGTTTTCCTGTGGCTGTGTCTCTGAGGGCCTGGATAGAGGTTTTGAGTCTTGTGATATGGGATGGGGGGGTGACTCTCCGGGCGTGGTGAAGAAGCGCCACGAATGGCGACTAGTTCACCTGGGGCAGCTGGCGCCATCTGTTAGGACCCTGTTTCGGGGCTTGCCCTCCCCAAAAGCCGCTCACGCTGTCCCTTTTGGCAGGGTCTACTGACCCGTCTGTAAGATGGGAGGGAGGCAGGGGTCGTCAAGTCCTCCATGACCTGGCCATTTCCAGGCGTAGGGGAGCGAGGTGCCAGTGTGCCTTTGGGCGCTCAGCGTGGAGTATGAGTGATTGGGGGAGTGCTCCAAGGCGGGGGCCGGCAAATTTGGGTGGGGAAGTCCTCGCCCTTGTGAGGAGAGTTTCGGTATTTCTTATCGGACAAATGCTTCCCCAGCGCCCCTGGCCAAAATTGCCCCGAAGGTTATTGCTGGCCTGGCAGATGGGGGTTGCAACCTTGGCGGAGGAGCGGAGGGGTAGGGAGGTGGATCATTTTTACGAGAAGGGAGGCTCCCGTTCTTTGATAGGCGCCGGTCGGGATTACCTGGCACTCCTGCTGAGGTTGCAGACCTTAGTCCTCTGGGGGCGTTGATGTGACTCTCTCTCTCTCCTTCTTTTCTCTTCTCTCTTCCCCTTTTTCCTCCTCTCTCTCTCTCTCCTCCTCCCTCTCTCTCTTCTCTTCTCCTCTCTTCTCTTTATCTCTCTCTCTCTCTCTCTTCCTCTTCTCTCTCTCTCTCTTCTTCCCCGTCTCTCTCTCTTCTCTCTCCTTCTTCCCTCTCTTCTCTCTCTTCATCTTTTCTCTCTCCTCCTTCTCTCTTCTCTCTTCTTTTCTCGTCTCTCTCTCTCCTCTCCTCTCATTTTTTTCCTTTATATTTTAATTATATTTTAATTTTAAAATACTCCTCTCTCTCCCCCCCCCCCGTTCCCTTAACTCCCATACCATCACCACCACCAACATTCCTCCTTCCTCTTCCTGGTCTCTCCTCACGTCTTCCTCTGCCTTTCCCTCTCTCTCCATCCTTAAGGCTGCCAACACCTACAATCCACTCAGGTACACCTAATTAACACACCCAAGGCTCACTCAACAACTCGAACAGTCACGCAACGCCTTACTCGGGTTGTCGTGCTGGTTTGGGGGGAAAGGGGGTCGGTGACGATGGTTGAGAGGGAAATAAGGGTAAAATGCAAGAGATAACAGGGAGGAATTCTCCCTTGGGTAATCTTACCTCCGTTATCCGCACATTTTTGTCAGGTGTCTCACGTGGCGTCTCCTAAAAATCTTACCTGTAAAAGAAAAAATGTATCTAGAATGATTTTCGAGAATTCATTTCCGTTACAGTAGGAAAACAAATATTGTGATATAGTACGCATTTTTTTTTGTTTTTGTCAACACAGCCATGCAAGCATTGTACGTACTTTCCTTCCCTCTCCCATATGTCTCTCCCTATTGTCTACCTACTTACCTTCCGTTTCCTTTCTGTCTCTCCCTACTCTCCCTACTCTCTCCCTACTCTCTCCCTATTATCTCCCTACTTAACAGGGTTGAGTCAAAAGCTTTTCGTCTCATCAACTCCTCTCCTCTGACTGACTGTCTTCAATCTTTAAATCACCGCCGCAATGTTGCTTCTCTTGCTCTCTTCTACCGTTATTTTCATGCTCACTGCTCTTCTGAACTTGCCTAACTGCATGCCTCCCCCCCTCCCGCGGCCTCGCTGCACAAGACTTCTACTCATTTCATCCCTATTCTGTCCATCTTCCTAATGCAAGAGTTAATCAGTATCTTTACTCTTTCATCCCTTTCACTGGTAAACTCTGGAACGGAACTCTCTTCCTGTTTCTATTTTTCCACTTTCCTATGACTTAAATCTTTTCAAAAGAGGAGTAACAAGACACCTCCCGAACTAAATTGACTCACCCCTCTTTTTTATTTTATTCTCTTAATGTCGTCTTTATAGGGACTGCGCAACTAAGCGGGCTTTGTGTTACCCATTTTTGTTGTGCCCTTGGCCAGTTCTTTGTGATGTAGTAAAAAAAAAAAAAATATAAAAATAAAAACTCACCATACGCTCTCCCTACTATATCCCTACTCTCTCCGTACTTCCCTTCCTTCTTCCTTGTTTTTCTCTATTCGTTCACTATTCTCTTCCTACTTACCTCTCCTCTACCTCTGTACTTCCTTTCTCTTTTCTCTTTTCTTACATAAAGTAAATCAACTCCTGCTCTCTACGGCCTTTCCTCCCTTTCTCACTCCCTCCTTTCTTCTGCTCCTTCCTACATCATTTCTTCCCTTCACCCTTTACTTTTCCCTCTTCCCCCTACCACAACACACATATACAGGCGAGGGCAGAGGAGGCACAGTTTGTCGAGAGGAGGATGACAAAACTTTAGACTCCTACCTTAGCAGTGGTTAGCACATAAACATAACTCTAATCCGTGTACTTTTTTTGAGCCTCTCCCTCAAGATGCCGATGGTGAAGAAAATTCCTTGTATTTAATTTAAGTTTTGCTGGAAAATAATCTGAATGGAGAAATTCAACTGGGATGAGAGGCATTGCTGTG
This sequence comes from Chionoecetes opilio, assembly GCA_016584305.1. Classification (NCBI taxonomy): domain Eukaryota; kingdom Metazoa; phylum Arthropoda; class Malacostraca; order Decapoda; family Majidae; genus Chionoecetes; species Chionoecetes opilio. The sequence goes on along the minus strand of JACEEZ010021231.1, from coordinate 128,357 downwards.
ATGGAGACGATATCCAAAACCTTTCCTTCAGACCCGTTCTTTTCTCCCCTCCTCTCTCCATCTGACCCGCCATCATCACCATCACAAAACCCACCTCCCACTCTGTCATCATAACCACCATAAAGGACGTTCACTCATTATTAAATTGATCACCTCTCCAGCAGCTCTTCAGTTCCCTGCACAACACGGTTGTCCTCCACCACCGCCACCACCTTGCACCCTCAACACATATCCAAAGGTGATTCTCTATTGCTGCTTCATGTCACTTGCACCACCATCACCACCAACAACAATATTACCACCACTTGATTATCTTTCTTTCCAGTTAACAGTATAATTTTTTATAAGTGGTTGCCATGACATGATTAATTGTTCCAAGTATTCCTTAGCCGTTCCTGGTTCTTAAGTGAGCGTGTTACTCCTTACGTAGCCTTACAACACACACACCCACACACACACACACACAGACACTCACACACACACACACACACACACACACACACACACACACACACACACACACACACACACACACACACACACAGAAACACACACACACACACACACCCTGCATCGTCTGCGACTCTGTCAACATCTGCAAACAGATCGTGACCTGCTCCGCATGCCGGCGGCCACCCCACCTGACCTGTGTGGGCCTCACGCGAGCCCAAGCCAGCGCGCTTCCCATCTGGAACTGCAACGCCTGCTTGCATCCTGCGCCTCTCGCCGATCCAGTCGACAACCCCCTGCCGGACCACGAGCCCGCCCCTGCCGATCTGGCGGCAGGCTTGGCCGACCTCAAGCGACGCATGCGGGTACCCTCACACATTCCGCGCCGAAAACAACACCGGGTAGCTACAGAACTCGCCGACCTCATCACCAAAGCACTCGACCAAAGCACCGCGACAGCCTGGTGGAACCTGCTTTCCTACGCACATCTTAGTTTAGGCAACCCGGCAAACAACACTCCCTCCACTCACACAAGACCTCGACGCAAACACACGAACGAGGACCACCCGCAGATCAACGGCAACGACGCACTCGCGCGGCGCATTAGGTCTAAATGCGCCGATGCTGACGTTAGAGGAGCGCTCCGCCTGCTAACCACCTCAGACACCGTCGCTCCGCCTAACGCGGAAACGGTGGCTGAACATCAGACCAAGCACCCGCCAGCCCCGCCCGAGGAAGACCTGTTTCCACTATGCAGAGATCAGCCCACCACCACACCCTTAGACATCACAGTAGAAGATGTAATGGCTGCCATCCAGTCCATGCCCCGTGGATCGTCGGCCGGTCTGGACGGCATCAGACCACTCCACCTCCGCCAGCTAACCTCAAAAAGAAACGCGGAAGCCGGCGTGCGCCTACTCACGGCCCTGACCGCCCTGTGCCGCCGCGCCATCTCGGGCCGCATCCCCGACCCCGCCAGGAACGCATTCTTCGGCGCCAGCCTCATCGCCATCCGCAAGAAACAAGGCGGACTGAGGCCGATCGCCATCGGCAGCTCCTATCGTCGTCTGGCCAGCAAACTAGTAGCGAAGCGCATGGCAACGTCGCTGGCCAGTCAGCTTGCGCCCACTCAGTTAGGCGTCGGCACGCCTCTCGGCTGCGAGACGGTTGTACACGCCGTGCGCAGCTACGTCAGCAGCCACTACGGCAGTGACCAGGTGCTGTCGAAACTCGACCTCTCTAACGCCTTCAACTCCGTCACACGTGAAGCAGTGCTCACACAGGTCGGCCTGAGATTTCTCGCAGCCATGCCACTGATCCGGCAAGCTTACGCCCAGCCTACCCCGCTATTCGTTGCCGACAAAGTGATCTGGTCTTGTAGGGGCGTGCAACAGGGGGATCCTTTGGGACCGCTCCTCTTCGCCCTGGCCATAGATCCCATCATCCAGAACCTGCGCTCACCCCTCGGCTTATGGTACCTGGATAACGGTACACTAGCTGGCACAGCCGATTCAGTCAGCGCGGACATTGCCACCCTCGTTCCCGCCCTACAGCGCATAGGTCTCAAAGTCAACAGCCAAAAATGCGAAGCAACCTTCCTCCACGGCAATGAGGTCATGGACGAGACCTTCCCAGCGCTACCAGACGCACGCATTACCCCACTCAGCATACTCTCCCTCCTGGGCGCCCCCATCTGCGCCGAGTCCCTGCCAGAAGCCCTAGACACGGCATCACAGGACACCAAGAGGATGATAGAACGAGTGGACGGAATCGGCAGCCACGCCGCCCTGTTCTTCCTCTCCCGATACGCCTCCGTCCCCCGCTGCACTTACCTAATGCGCGCAGCCCCTACACACCTAGCCCCCCAGGACCTACTCAATATCGACGAAGCGATGCGCTCAGCCATCTCACTCACGTGCAACATCGCCCTCACGGACAAGAGATGGACACAAGCGTCGCTTCCCACCCGTCTAGGTGGAATCAGAGTCAGGCGGATGGAGGATGTAGCGCTCCCCGCCTACATCTCCTCCTTGAGCGCCACGCAGGATTTGATCCGTCTGATTAACGGTCGCGCAGGCGACGACGGATCAGCCCAACTGGCCTCAGCACTCACCGCCTTCTCCGATCTCTACCCCACACTAGACGACCCCCCGACTTCAACGCAAACACACAGATCCCTCAACGCAAGCTCGACGAGGCCGCATCCCGCTGTCGCCTGGACACCCTCCTACAAGACAGCAGCCAGGTGCACCGCACTCGCCTGCTTGCGGCCGCCGAACCACACACCGGAGCTTGGCTAGATGCTCTCCCAGTGGAAAAGCTCGGCCTCCTTCTCCCAGACGAGGCAGTTCGCGTCGGCGTCGCCATGCGCCTAGGCGCACCCCTGTGCCTACCGCACAGGTGCAAGTGCGGCTCGACCGCGGATAGTCTGGGCCACCACCAGCTCTCATGCTGCCGAGACCCAGGACGCCTCCCGAGACACGCCGCCATCAACGACATCATCCGCCGCGGCCTCGCAGCTGCTGGGGTACCGGCACTCCTCGAACCGTGGGGCCTGGACCGTGGCGACGGCAGACGGCCGGATGGAGTCACCCTCACACCCTTCAGCATCGGGAGATCCCTGCTATGGGACGCCACATGTACCAACACCTTCGGCGCTACCCACGTCACCGACTGCGCCATCAGCCCCGGAGCCGCCGCCCGCGCCGCAGAGCAACGCAAACGCGCGCGCTACGCGGCTTTGGCACAGCGATACCGGTTCGAGCCCCTCGCAGTGGAGACGACCGGCTTGTTGGGACCAGCGATCTCCAAGCTCCTCGCTGAACTGGGACGCCGCATCACCGCACAGACGGGGGAGAAGCGGGAGACCTGCTGGATCAGGCAGCGGATCAGCCTCGCCATAGTGCGGGGGGAACGCCGCCGCCATCACGGTTGCCCTTGACTGAAGCTGCATCACTATTGTAATATATTAAACCCAAACTATTATTCCTTATATCTCTATTATTCAATAAACATAACATTTTATTAGAGGTATGGTTGCACGCCACAGGCATTGGCGACCCGGCCGGGGCCAACGACTTGCGATCTTAACGAGCTCTACGAGCCGCTAACATTGCAACTCCCTTACGGATGGAGGCCCTTTTGTGTGTGTGTGTGTCACACACACACACACATCCACACACACACACACACACACAGAGAAAACACACACACACACACACACATACACACACACACACACACACACACACAACCCACACACACACACACACACACACACACACACACACACACAACACACACACATACACACATATGATATCATATTGTAGGGGTCAACTTGTATACTTTGTTAATATTTAAATAATCAAGTAAATTTCAAGATTGTCCAAGCCGCTCGCTCGCTTGGAACCTATTTCAGCCGAAATCAGGCGTCATATAGGCTTGGAAAATTTTTCAGGAATTTTTTTCCCTTCTTCTTTGACTACTTTTGGGGGCAACGGGAACAGGCGTAAAGGAAAAAAATTTGGCGCAGAAAGTATATATCGTCTTTTAACTTTTTAGTGGGGAACTATTCACTTATGAAAAAACAAAAAGAGTTAATATTTTAAAAGATTTTTTTTTACAGTTTATACGGAAAAACTGTTTATTTTAGGTGTGCATGTGGGGCCCCATAAAAGTTTTGCCGGGTCAAAAGTTACAGTTTGCGAAATTTTTTTGGGTTTCGAAAGGGAAAAAAAAAAGGCATAAAGGGGGAAAAAAAGTAACCATTGAGTTCATGTTAAATATTTATAGTGCGTGGTGGTGTGTGGACGGAAATATGAGTCAAAAAGAGGAGTGTTAATCCCCAAATAAGGAATTTTTGCGGGTGATCTGGCAACTGTGAGGGTGGGCCCATGGGGGCATCCCCCGGGCCGCAGGCTGCCAGATGCAGGAAATTTCCCTTTTTAAGGGAAAAATTCAGGTCCTACAGGGAAACAGGGAAGAAAATAGAAAATATCCCAAAATATAGGAAATCGAAAGATAGGGAATGTAAAAATTTTTGTTATATACTCAAATTACGAGAGAGAGAGAAGAGGAGAGAGAGAGAGAGAGAGAGCGAGAGGAGAGAGAGAGGGAGAGAGGAGAGAGAGAGAGAGGAGGAAAAGGGAGAGAGAGAGAGGAGAGGAGAGAGGAGAGAGAGGCGAGCAAAGCAGCGAGCGAGCGAGCGACGAGCGAGCGAGCGAGAGGAAGAGAGGAGGAAAAGAAGAGAGAGGAGGGGAGAGAGGAGAGGAGAGAGAGAGAGAGAGAGAGAGAGAGAGGAGAGAGAAAAGGAGAGGGGGAGAGGAGAGATATTCGCGTAAGTCTCGAAATAGCCTTTATCGTTCTTGTCCGGTTCGCAGTGTCGGTACGTACGTGTTCTGAGGCCATTCAGCTCCCGTGAGTTCATCTAGTTCCCGGAAAAAGCTGCCGTACTGTTTGAGTTTGGAAGTCTCTGAAGGATTTATGTTACGGGTTTTATTGATGTGACCTGTAGTCAGTCTACCCCTCCAGAAGGTGCCCCTGGGAATATTTTTCGGTGAGGGGGGCAAACATTGTTTTCCCACCCAGTAACAGTAAATCCGCTAGTTTTATCGCTAGTCGCTGGATGGTTAAAATTTTTCCGCCTCGGCTGTGGCTTTTTTCAGGCCTGTTTATATTTTGCGCTGAAACATAGTTTGGTTGCTGTTAGAGCTTGTTCAAAAATTTTCGTGAAGAAGCCGACCAAATCAAGATATAGGTGACACGGTCGGGTGACGGGGTCACATCCTAGGTAAAACCCTGTAATAATTTTTTTGAAACTGACTTAGGTATTCTGATTTCTTAAAGGAAGGAAATTTCGGGGGCCCCCCGGGTGCGCCACTGCTCCATACAAGCCCAAACCCCAGGGTACACTCAAAGATACACGATAAAGGGGAAAGGGACCCAAATTTTTAAGTTAGCTGATATAAAAGGGAAAGGCCCTCTGTTTCCATTGAAATTGTGCAAATAGAGGGAAAAAAACAAATAAAAGGCGACAGGGAAATACAGGGCTAAAACAGGGAGATTTTTGCGGTGAATTGGGAAAAATTTGGGGCAGCTCGATCTGGCAAACTGGGCAGCTGCTCGATAGTTTTTTTAGGTTTTTTTATAGGCTTTTTTAAAGGGTAATATCACGAAAAATAGGAAGTAAAGTGTTACAGGGGACAGGGGTGGGGATGAGTGCCTCGTGTATAAGGGAGTGTATTGTGACAAGGGTGTTTGTAAATTATGTCAATTGGACAAAATTTAAGGGAGTGTGTGCGGTGTGGCAAAATTTTGGGCCCCAAAACAAAAAAAGCTTTCCAAAACATATCGGGGGTTAAGTCGGCACTTACTACTTTTACCTTAGGAATCATCCACAGGGCCCATTGTCCGATTAGAAGTGCCCAAAAGTGCAAATTAGGGGTCACAGGCTAAAAAACCCGCCGGAGAAAATTTTTTGCTATTCTAATGCCGTTTTAAACACGCTGCTCCACTGCGATAGCAAAAAAGAAATTCTACAAAACAAGCATCCCATGAATTTAGCATTTTGGGATTAAGGCGCCTTTTCAAAAAGCACAGATTTAATTCAAATGAGACAAAATTCGGGATTTTTGAGGCAGATTCAATGGTATCTTTGCCAGAAATTTTACAGCAAGCTCGGAATATTTGGGGTGCATGTTTGATTTGGAGCCCAAGACAAAGAACTGTTTGGGTTTCATTTTAGGGGTTTTTCTTGTAAAGGAAGTGCCCAAGTGTTTTGGGCAACACTTACAGCCTGAAACCATGTTTTTGGACGTTTTTTCTACGACTCATTTTTTTTTTTTTTTTTAAGAAAAAAGGGGGAAGGTGTTTTTCCCCCAAAAGGGTGAGAACTGAGAACAGAGATGACAACAATATTTGAAATTTTTAGACAACCTCCCCAAAATTTTTGGTTTCGTTTGGCAGGTTTGAAAATTTTTTTAAAAAAAGGTTTTCACCCATGTTGACCCGCTCTAGCAATGTGTTTTGGAGGAAACAGTTAATTGAAAGGGAGTTGTTAAAATAGGGGGGGAAACATGGAAAGCGGACACTAGTTTCACTTTGTTACAAGGTAATTTTTGGAAGAGGTAATGATGAAAGACGAGTTAACATTCAGACCCCAAAGTATGGATAGTTTTTTTTTACGAAAAAATTTAACGTTAGTAGCAAGTCTCCATCAAGATGTGTGGGGCGGTTCCAAGGAAAATGAATTCTCTGAAGTGGTACGGGTTTTGAAACCTTTGGTTTTTACTGAACAACGCATTTTGACAAGAAAAAGAAGAACTTAGATAGGCCCTCGAAAAAAAAACAGTTGGAATCGAAAAAAAACCTTTGGTACAAACTGGAACCATTTTAAAAAAGGAAAAAGGGTCAAATTTTGGGGGGGACATCGAAAAAAGCTTACAAACGGGCAATGACTGACCTCATGTACAAAGACATTCGATTTTGCTACTCAAAAAGGGTTTTCAGTTTTTGAGTCCTCGGACAAAGCTACTGATTTGGGGCCCAGTACAAAGAAAATTGTGAATTTAACCTGGTAACACTGACAAAAGAAATTCAAGAAGAATCGACAAATTTTCGATGGGGACCTCGAATAAAGTTTAAAACTCGGGTAACAAAGTTTCGATACGGTACAATAACCTCTGACATAAGCTTCTCAAACCCCGGTGTAACTATTAAAAGGGTATGATGGTGAGGGGTGAAAACTGTAGAGCATTCAGACTAAAGAAGTATTTGTGAAAAAGGGGACTTTTTATGTGAACAAGCGACATGGCTGCAACTTGAACCCCTTAGAAATTTTAAGGTCGAACAAAACCCAAAGATTGGTAGAAATAGTAACTGAGGGTCTTTTTCAAAGAAAATTCTTTTTTAGAAAGCGGAAAAAGTGCATGCAAATTGGGTGAATGGAACAAACAACGACAGTGGGACATGAAAGAATCTGGTTGATCAGAAAATAGGCCAAAGAGGTTTGGTCAAAGGTGTAATCAGTTGAAGTATAGAGTAAGGATGTACCAGGTTTTTTTGTTAATGACATGTTTCCAGGTGAAGTACCGCGGCAAAAAATATTAAATCGGGTTTGAATTTTCCGCTATATGTTTGATAATTCCAAATACATTTCTTAAAGCGAAAAAAGGGGTTATGGGCTTCTGGACACGTATGCTTTTAAAACAAAAGGTTTGCCCATTTATTTTGAACAAATAACTTCCTTGCCTGGGGAGTTCTTTGCTCCCCAAAATTTGTTTTTGAAAGGGTCTGACGACAATCAAAAAAAAGCAGTTTAAAGCAAACAGGCAGTAATCATTGTGCTCTAAAATGGTTTGGGTTTCAAAACAACCAGAGTATGGCATATCATTTTTAACTATGAGGTACAAATGAGATCCAGAAAGTGGTGGCAATTTTGAGGGAATTAGAAGGAAAATTTGATGATAAAAATTTGTCGAGGTGTTAAAACCAATCCGTTGCCCTTTTGATAAAGAGGGAGTAGATGTGTCCCGCTGTTGCTGCTAAAACAAGAGGATGTATGGGACTTTCCCAAGGGTCCAATTCACCGTTGGGAAGCTTTGAGCAAGGGTTTGTAAGAACATATAAGAGGGGTTGATTCCATTCGGGTTGGGGTTCCGATGAGTTTCTGACAATCCAGTTTGGGAATTTTTGAGAGTCGAGCCTGCAAGTGATTTCATGTGGGTTTTCTTCCCAAGGTTTTTCCCCATCTCTTTCCTGAGGGAAAAGGGTGATTTTACTAACCCAAGGTTGGCAATAAACCTACCTTCATGGACGGGGGCTAACATTCATGAGGTACGACACAATTTTGCAAATGATCCAATATTTCCATATTTGAAACAAATATGTAAAAAAGAAGGCAAAAACACTAACTTGGGTAACTTTACGCACAGAGACCATGGGTTTTTAAGGGTTAAAAGAACTGAGGGAAAATTTTTAGCCCAAGGTGACCATGCCATTTTAAAAATTTTTGTATGTTTTTCTAGTGGCATCAAGGCAGTCAACAATTCTTTTACAGCAATCTCAAAAAAACTATTGCTTTTTACGACATCTCAGAATAATTTAAAAAATGAAAAAATGTTCAAATTGTTCTTGACTGAACCCAGCAGATTTTTTACTGGTAATTTGCATGGTTCTCCCCGGCTCAGAGGGGTATTTTAAAAAAACTTGGTGAAAAGTTTGGGTGACATACCTGAAGGCCGGAATTTGGTTAATTACATTTATGAAAGGGCAGTTACTTTTCAGGCAAAAGGCTGTTCGGGAAAAACGTTGACATGTGAAGAATCTTCCAAAAGAGGGTAGATTTTCTATGGGAAATGTCTTAAAACCTGAACTCGGGGGGGAAGACTAATAAAGAGAATGAGTTTTAAAGTAGAGGGCTATCCATGCCCAGGTAATAATTTTTAAAAATGGCCCAACAGTTAAAGTAGGATTCGGTGAAAGTTGTGCCCCCATTTTTGACAGAATGAAAAAAGGTTTTTGGTAGAAAAAGAAAAGAAAAAAAGAAATTTGGCAGTAGAAAGAAAATGATAAAATTTAAATGCTACTGTGGAAAGTGTGATTACCCAACTTGGACCCCCAAAAATGGCCTGCACCCCTTTGGGGCAAAATGTGTACCGAACTTGACAATGACTTTGAAAAGAATTAAAGATTGGCCATTAACAATGAGGGCTTTTCAAGCAATATGAAAAGTGGTTTAATGTTTTTAAGTTTCCAAATGTAAATTGGGTACTGTAAAATATAAAAGGTACAAAAGGTTCCGATCCGAAAACCCCTTTTCTAAGCCTGGTAATCCCCCCAAGGTCAAAGTCTTTGTTTGTCGGTTAAAGCACCCATGGAGTATCATGGCTATAGCCTTTTTGCGATAAAATGGTTGGTTTGATTCTGTGAAAAGAAAGCCCCAAAGGGGAACTAAATCTGCTGTTTTGAAGGGTTGTTCCTATGTTAAAGACAAAGGTATTGACAAGAAAAAACCCCTGCAATTGTTGGTATAATGGAATGTATTTGTTTGGTGGCCAAAAAACTGATATAAGACATTTCTTATATGAAACTTCTCAAGTATTCCCCGAAACATAAGAAACCCGGACCCAGTCAGATTCTTCCTAGATAGCAAAAAGTGTCTCTTCAAAAATCAATGAGATACACCCCTTCGGAAAGGGCCACGAAAATTGAATGCCCAAAATAGGTCAAAAAAGACATATCGGGAAATGAGTGTTTTTTTGATTATTCGGGATTGCCCCATGTCAAATACAGTAGACAACCACGTTTTGCGGTTTGAAGGGAAACAAAAAGGTAAATAAAAAAAAGTTGCCCATGACGGAAGATATTTGGGGACGATGATAATTGGCAGGAGCATACTGGTCCCGAGAGAGCAATGCAAATTTTTAAAAACTTGTCGGATTTTCTTTGGTTCAAGTGGGACAAGCATCCAAAATATATTTTTCTGAGGAATTTAGTGTAATTTCACCAAAAAATTGGAAGGCAGAAAACAAATGTTTTCCCGCTTTCATACACACTTTAGGTACTTGTGCACAAAGGGGACCAAAATATGAGGACAGGGAGGGGCTTTCTGTCATGGACAAGCCTGGTTTTACTCTAGATAATGATGGTAAAGGGGTTTTGGTCTTGTGAAGCCGAATGAAAGAGTTTTTTTAAAAAAACCCTTATGTCCCGAAATTATCCAAAGGATTTAAGCAGAGGGGAGATACCCAACAGAATGTGATCGCACCAGAACATAACCCCCTTGATGAGTTAAGTTGAGGAGGGGGAACCAGAAAATACAGAGTTTGATGAGTGGGGGAGTGCAGAAATTGGTAATGATGCAGTTTTTCAGGCAGTTGAAAAATCTGTGTCAGAGGTTTAGCAACATCCTGAATATGTGATGAGTTTCCTGAGGGGGAAAAAGAAATGAAGTCTTTTATGATGCCCCGGTTTTTTGGTATGATGACTCTGATCTAAAGGAGCCCAAAGGGTTTGGATTAGGAGAAAAAGAAAACTGCAGTTCCAGGGGTGACGTTTGATGGTTGTGATCCTGTAAAGCTAAATTCCAAACAGAAAATTATTTTCAAAAAAAGGGAATGATTTGGGGAGAAAAGAAAATGTCTGCCTCTAGCACCCCCTTTGCATTTTTAAAAAATATCTGGTAGGGCGGTGTGGTAAAACTTTTTTGCTAAATGTGTCTCCAAATCATTGTAGAGAGAGGGTAAAAAAATTTTGGTAAAGGGTGCTCCACAGGACAGCTGCATTTTTTATGTTTGGGGGGGAGTAACCTGCATTCCTGTTTGTTCCAGTAAATGTCGGGTTTGGGAAGGATAATCAGATTATAGAGAGTTCTTTAGGAGCTACAAATGAAAATTTTAAGCACCAAAATTGCTTGCAATTGATTTAAATTGATGATGCAATGTTTCAATTTGAAGGGGACCCCAAATTGATTGCAATTTTTGAAAAATCAAAGGGCCCTGCTAGGTTTTACATGACAAACAAAAGAGGGGAGGAAAAAAAAACAACAATGAACCTTTTGGGCGTATTTCAATGATTATTATGGGGGACTTTCTAACTTCCACCAGTACTCGATCACCTCTCTACGCTTGTAAAACCCAAACTATGATTCCATTGATAACGGGGCGTCCTTGTTCAAAGCTTTTTAAAAAGACTTGGTATTAGATGAAATCATGAGGGAACAAAGGTACGACAAAAAGATTTAGACACTTTTGACCCAAAAAGTCCCCTGGTACTTTGAAGAAATGATGGATAAAATTTGGGGGAAAGTGACTTTAAAAAGCAACAACTTCACTCTGTTGAAAGGAAAAGTTTTTAAAGTAGTGCCCTATGTTATGTGCATATAAGGGGGCTTGCAAGAGCAAATGCCGACGGATAGTATTAGGTAAACCCCAAATTTTGTTTTCAGAGTGGCCCCAACTTGTCACAGCAGCTCTAGTAACTCTCTTCAAACCAAGATGGGGTTTTCTAAAAATTTTTACTTTTAAAGGTATGGTGTAATGTTGGTTGGTTAATTTTGGAGTGAAGTGGTTTTAACCAATGGTATAGAGGTGTGGTCAGATAACATTAAAAATTTGGTGTAGGCCCCAAAATTGCCTGCAGTTGCTTGGGAAAATTTCTCAGTTTAAGGGAGATCCTTCTGGGAGTGACATGTGAAACCAAATTATACCCAATTTTTTCCAAACTAAAAAAATGGGATGAAGGTTAAAAAACCCCTTTTCATGAGAACAATGTTTCCAATGTTCCCCCCTATCCATACAATACATAAGAGTCAAGGGGAGAGTCTTTATAGATTTTTCTCAACTTAGGTGCCAAAGAATTTTCGGGAGGTTTACTTTACTGCCATTAGTAGAGCAAAATATTTGAAAACTTGGCATTTAAAAAACCCTACCCAAATGGCAGAAGGTTTCTTTCATTGATTTTAAAAAATGTTTCAAGGAAAGGTTAAAGCAAGATGAAAGAGAGAAACAAAGTGATAAAGATGTGTATTTAATTGGTGAGAGTAAAAATTAATTGGGAAATACAATTTTTGCAATTGGGTTTTTAGCTGCAATACAGGGCGGAACAAAATAAAAAAAAAGGACCTCGGCACTAAATAATGGGGTAGGGGGCTACTGAAGGTTTTTTAGTCCTCCCCTGTCCACACAACAAAAACAAAACAAAATTAAAACATAAAAACGAGGGAAGGATCCAAAGGCCCAGACATCCAGGAGGGGGAACCATACCAAAAATTCTCAAGCAAACAGGGAATATTTTCAATACAATATAAAAAATATGCAGTATATTTTGCACAATCTTTTGACTGTCAGGCCCTCACCAACAATGAGGACACACTGGAATGGGATTGACCTAAAAAAAGTTTTAAATGTGCTTGAGCAAGACTGAATCAAGCCAACAAGAAGACATATTCTTGTGATAATTTAAAAACCAGGCAAACAAAGAAGAGAGATTTAGCTGGAGTTTAGAAAATTTCTTTTATTAAATAAAAAACCCCTCTTGGGTTTTAGAACAAAAAAATACAATTTTGCCCTTTTTTTTTCTTTGTAAAAAGTAAAGAAAAAAAAGGGATGAGAAGGTTACGTTTGGGTTTTTGTCAGGTTTTAATAGAATAGTTTTAAAGGGGAGGGTATTTAAAAAATTGACTTTTGCCCGTGCGAGCTTGGGCACGTTCCACATCTTTAGTGTGGGCGTCTATTTCCTAGTTATGTTGTGTATGTGTACATTGTGTCTGGATGAGTGTGTGAGTGTGTGTGTGTGTGTGTGTGTGTGTGGTGTGTGTGTGTGTTTGTGTGTGTGTGTGTGTGTGTGTGTGTGTGTGTGTGTGTGTGTGTGTGTGTGTGTGTGTGTGTGTGTGTGTGTGTGTGTGTGTGTGTGTGTGTGTGTGTGTGTGTGTGTGTGTGTGTGTGTGTGTGTGTGTGTGTGTGTGTGTGTGTGTGTGTGTGTGTGTGTGTGTGTGTGTGTGTGTGTGTGTGTGTGTGTTTCATCTATTTTATGTGTATGAATATATTTACTGTATGCTCTTATATGTTTTTGCATATGTATGGTATGTATATATGTTACATAATAATATGTTTGTATGAGTACGTGTGTGTGTTTATATAGATAGTATACGTTAGTATGAGTAAGGATATTTACAGATGTTTTGTATGAATACTACATAGAGATGATATAATAGTCTTCGCTCTGGAATGTGCACATATTACCTTGCGTAATAACTGGGTCTGCTAACGAAAGTTTTCTCAGCAGACTTTTCCACGAAAGGTTAATGATGGATTTAATATTTGTGTGTATTCTTATGGCAATAAAATATTTGAACTTGAACTTGAACTTGAACACACACTCCGTAGTGTAGTGGTTAGTACTCTCGGTTCACAACCGAGAAGTCCCGGGTGCAATCCCCGGGCGAAGCGGAGACAGATGGGCAGTTTCCTTAAAACCCGAACCTCTGTCCACCCGGCAGTGAATGGGTACCGAGTGTTAGCCGGAGGTTGTGACCCGCCTCCCGAGGTGATGGTTTCAGCCAACACTGAAACACTAAGGATGAATGATAAAAATGTATGTAGCTATGAAGACGGGGCCATACGAGTGTTGCTCAGGGCCTGTGAAATACAACTAGATGAATACACACACACACACACACACACACACACACACACACACACACACACACACACACACACACACACACACACACACACACACACACACAACACCCCACATACACACACACACACACACACACACACACACACACACCCCACACACACTTACATCGCACGATGGTCAACACTGCGCGATGGTCAGGTTGATATCATGCTGGTCTCCCACTCTGTAGGTAGGCGGTTCGAATCCTCGCGCTCCTGGGAATTTTTCACTGACAATTTTTGGCGGTTACTGTCCCCCTTGAGCAAGGGGATAGGGTGTGTGCTGTGTGAGGTCCCAGCATTGCCGAAAGATCGGTAATAATGAGCTCCAAGCTCGTACTGAAAGGGTGAAAACTGGCGATCGCGAGGCAGCTCGCGTGGGTGAATAACACTGGGTAATAATGAGCTCCAAGCTCGCACAGGCAGGGTGAAACTACTGTAGTGATCGCGAGTCCGACTCGCGTGGACAAGACCATGGGTGAATAACACACACCACACACACACACACACACACACACACACACACACACACACACACACACACACACACACACACACGACATCCTCCCTTCCATTAATACAGTACACCTCTATCTTCAATCCCTTATTTACCTACCACGTATCCAGGTATCTTTCATCCACTCTCCGCAAGAACTTCTAACCTCACATTTACATTCTATGCTAATTTTGAGTTTACAGATTTGTTTATTGTTCGAGGCTGCTGCGAAACTTGTTAGTTTGAAGCATGAAGAAAGTTTGCTTTTCTATTATTTATATACCTACTGTTTTCATTAAAGCCTTACATAATAGTACTTTACGTTTACAGTCAAATTTCTGGGAGAGAATAATGTATACAGAGGGAGTTTACAATAATAGCAAAATTGCAATGTGTTTCGGAGGGCCTCAGCCGAACCCCTGAGACTGGCTCACCGAAACCAGGATCAACCACTGCTTTATAATTACCTCAGCACTTCTACTTTTAACACTCCTGGTAATGAATCCTAAAACAATTACTCGTGAGGATACGAACTAATATGACGTATGAGTTGTGGTGAGATCGAAGCACTTATGGCAGTGCTACCAACCGTTCGTATGACATACGGCAGACAGCACCGAAAGGTTATCCCTTTACCAGATGTCTTAACCAAAATTCAGGACACGACTTTTGTCTTAGACTGTACATAAGAACAGCAGGGCTGTAATAAACAATACTGTAAAAGGCTACTTGACATCATGTCTGAGTTGGGAGAGAGGTGAAGACTAGGCTGCGAGGCTACCCGCCGATCAGCTGTGTCACGTGTTACATCCTACCCCTCCCCGATACGATGCCAATTAGCCTTTTACAGTATTGTTTATTACAGCCCTGCTGTTTTCATGTTCTGCTTATTTAGTAAATAACATGTCCATTAATACCAATTGTGTTGTTATAAGATAATGTAATGTTCCATTAGTAATAAACATATGATTAAATCATTCAAAATTTCACCGAGAGGCAACGCGAGTACACACTGCACCCATCCATACGTCGCCTGCCACTATGAAATTACTGGCCGTGCTAATTTTTCCAACTTCATCTCACGTCTAAAGGAAACTTCAAAAAGCATATGGGTATAGAATATGTTCTGCTTAGAATTACATGTTCTTCCACCTGTATCAATATTTGCAGAAACTCGTGTTACACCCTGTACATACAAACAAATTCAGCCATAGATAGCCTTCCTTGTCTTGCCACTCAACAGCCACTCCTGGGGACACAAAGGAATTCATCAGAGCATTACGAACTGACATAGCTTCTGTTGTAGGCCTTATGCCTTTTGTAGGTGCCAGGCCCACATCTGAACAACAAAGATCAGTTTTATCATTTACATCATCATCATGAATGTAGCTGACATTGTTTTCTTTTTGTATAAAATTATGAAGAACACATGCACTTTTCACCAATGCTTCAGCGAGGTCCACATTTGTTTCCATAGCTTTTTCAATTACACAAAAATTTTTGTTAACATTCCAAAGGTACATTCTACGGTTCTCCTAGCTCTAGTGATTCCATAGTTATATATCCTTTTAGAATAATTCAAATCCTTTTTAGGGAAAGGCCTCATCAGATTAGGTTTAAGTGGGAAAGCCTCATCTCCCACAAGAAAGAATGGGACTTTGACTGCAGTGTTTGGTATTCACGTGGGGGTGGAATACCTAAGCGTCCAGAAAAAAATGCTTTCCCAATATTTGACTCACTGAAAACAGAACTGTCACTTTGCCGTTCGTATGCACCCACATCAACTAGTGTGAAGCAACAGTTGGCATCTGCAATGGCCATGAGTACAATAGAGTGGTAGCCCTTGTAATTATAGAAAAATGATCCAGCTCCATCTGGGCATTTCAACTTGCAATGCTTTCCATCAACACTACCAATACAATTAGGAACATGACAAATCTCAAAAAATGCTTTGGATATTTCTTCCCATTGATGTTCATTTGGAAGTGGCATATACTGTGGCTGCAGCTTTTCCCATACAGCATCACTTAATTCTGTCACAATATTGTGAACTGTAGACGTGCCAATGCGAAAAGCGTATCCAAGAAAAGCAAAGATTCCCCAGTAGCAACATATCTGGAAAGAAAGTGATTATCCTATACCACAGGATTTTTTTTTTTTAATAATTATTTACTGATTTATGTCATTTACAAATTAGTCATGAACATAGGATAATTATTACCGTCATAGTGATGTTAAAATTGTAAATATTACCCTGTATGTTAAGCGAAATATAATGAATAAATCATTCCTCTGTTTCAGAAACTGAGTGTAAAGACAAGTGGCACCATGTAAGAAGTAATTTCATGAGGGAGAGGAGGAAAATGACTGATAAACCATCAGGATCAGGTAACAGCCATCACAAGAAATGGGTTTACTATGACTCAATGAAATTTCTGACCCCTAACATAAACCCACGAAAGAAAACTTCAAACGTCCCTGAAACTGTTGAAGAGAACCCCTCCTCTGTAACTCAAGACACACTCGACATTTCGCCAACTCCCTCACCACCGACTACCGAGGAACCCACCAAGGATTCATCTCATAAACCATACAGGCAGAATACTGCAAGTAATGTTCACGTTGATGATGCTGCTGGGATTATTAAGCCTACTCAACCTTCATCAACCTCTATTGAAAGAAAAGCCACAAAGAAACTTCGCAAAGGAAAAACAGATGAAATGGACATGTGTTTCTTAGAAGAACTGAAGAAATTGAGAGAAAAAAGCAGTACTGACGAGAATGACCCAGACCGGCTCTTTCTACTAAGTTTATTGCCTATGATGAAGCAACTATCACCTCCTGACAGCATTGATATCAAACTTGAAATTTATCAAGCTTTTCGAAGGAAGTTGTTCCCACCTGTCCCTCTTGTACAGAACAGTTACTGGAGCCAGCAGAATACTTACTCCATGACACCATCATCTGTGTCCTCCAACCCAAGTACTCCATATTCAGACTACCCTAATCTTTGAGGTGTATCTCAGTTACAGTACCTATAACATCTATTTTTTTTTCTTCTCCAACATAATGCTTAATAGCATTTTGTCAGCATTCCTTTAAACATTACTTTACCTGTCAATATTATGTCTGAAATCAAATACTACCTGTTAATATTATGCCTGAAATCAAATACAAGCCTTACCTTAAAAATATGGCTATTCTTTCTTCAACTCCAATGGGGCGTCTTTAGTTAGTGTTCATTTTCTTGATAGACATTCCTGTTATATCAACCAGCTTCTTGAAGTTTTCTTTTGTCATTCTGAAGAAACTGTAGAATTTGTCTAGATTATTTAGGAGATCAGGAAACAGATGACTAAAAGCACCAAACTCGGGTGTCCTGGTGTTGAGTTCATGCACCCAGACTCTGCTCCTCTTTCTTCTTCGCCACCGAATCCACAACAAAGCATGTAGGACAGCGAGAGAATGTGTGTCCATACTCCCTGGCATCTGACAGGTTAGTGATGAATGTGACTCTTCTTGACTCTTTCAGTGTGAATGGAAATGAGTCAATCTGACTCGAGTCAAATGACTCTGATGACTTGACTCGACTCGACTCGTTTGGTGTGTATGCAGCAAGTCTCTCTTGCAGAGCTATAACTATAACTACCACCACCACCATTCCCACTACTCACTCACTCCTCCTACTCACACTCCTCCTCCTACTTCTCCTACTACTACTACTACTATCCCTCTCGTCTTTGTTTCTGTGCTGAACTAGGCTGCAATACCAGCTCTTCATATATCGACATCAATCAATCAATCATTGGGGGCATACGCCAGGGGGCGCGTCGCCTCGCCCACCCTACGACGCCTCTCCCGGGGATCACCACGCGCGAGTCCCCGTGCAGGCTCCTTTCCCGTACCAAGCAGCTCTCGACAAGAAACATCAACTTGCCCCAGCAAAGAGCCTTGTGGGCGCCCTCTTGGCCTCCTCCAAGCCGGACTGTCTCTTACAGATACAACCCGATGGGAAGAATCGGTTTCAGGGTAGCGTGCCACATGCCCATATAGCCGAAGTTGGCGCTGACGGACTATGCAGATAATAGGCCTAGATTCAGTCTCACGGTGAACTCGCTGATTTGACACGTAATCATCCCAGCGATACCCCATGATTCTGCGAAGTCACTTATTACCAAAGGCATCAATTCGTCTCTTCAAGTCACTATTTAGTGTCCATGTTTCACAACCATAGAGTAGGACAGGGATCACAAGCGAATTGAAGATCCGGATCTTTGTCCTCCTGCACAGGTACCGACAACGCCAAATACTCCTGCTGAGCGAGTCCATAACACGGTGGGCTATGCCAATCCGCCGTAAGACTTCTTGACAAGACCCGCCGTCATTATGGACTGTGCCACCAAGGTATGTAAAACTTTCCAAGATCTCAATGTCCTCGCCGCACGCATGAACAGACTGTACTGTTTCATCTAGTAAGCCTCCAAACGCCTGGACCTTGGTTTTAAGCCAGGAGATCTCAAGTCCCAAAGGCTTTGTCTCCTCGTGCAGCGCCTCGAGAGCCATCACCAGGACCTCCAGCGACTCAGCAAAGATTACTGCATCATCGGCAAAAACAAGATCAGTGATCTTGGTGCTGCCGAGGGATGCTCCACAATCACTTTGATCTACAACTTTTCCCAATACCCAGTCCATACAAGTGTTGAAAAGTGATGGGGCAAGGACGCACCCTTGCCTTTCTCCCGTATTAATAGGAAAGAAGCTGGATACACCTCCCCCACACTTCACAGCACTCTCAGTCCCAGAATACAGACCAGTCATCAAACCAATAGTCCTTGCCAGAATCCTGCGAAGTTGCACAAGATCCCAGAGTGACTCACGATGCACTGAGTCAAACACCTTGAGCTCAACATAGGTTACAAGCATCCCCTGTTGAAACTCACGTCGACGTTCCACCAGGACACGAAGCGGTAGGATACGGTCCGTTGTTGACTTACCAGGCGTGAAACCCACACTGCTGAGGTCTCTGATGCTTCAGCAGATGACTGCGGATCCGTGTCAGCAATAGATGGGCAAGCACCTTGCCTTTCACGCTGAGCAGTGTAATACCGCCGTAATTGTTGCAGTCCTGACGGTCCCCTTTCCCTTTCCAGATAGGGACGACCAGCCCCCTTTTCCAGTCAGGAGGAATGGTACCTGATTGCCACACGGCAGTCAGGACAGCATGCAACCCGCGGATCATGGCCTCACCCCCAGCTTTGAGGAGCTCCGCACTAATATTACAAACACCAGCTGCCTTTCCACCCCTCAACTTTGCTACAGCCTCTCTGACTTCGTCAAGAGAGGGATCTCGACATACTACAGTACATCAAAATATACACACACACACACACACACACACACACACACACACACACACACACACACACACACACACACACACACACACACACACACACACACACACACACACACACACACACACACACACACACACACACACACACACACACATCGCCTTTTGGGGAAGCGGTAGCGGAGTGGTTAGCGTCTCCGAGTAGCGTTGTCGGTGAGCCGAGTTCGATTCTCGATGAGAACCAAAATCCACTTAATATCTTTCTGCAACGTCGAGTGGCCTAAACAGACCCACATGCCGGCCATTAACGCTACCATCGATTGCGAGTGCATCGGAGGACACAGGGGACGGCATGAGCCTCTAATCACAGGCGTCACTTTAAAAATCCTGCCTGCGCCACCACGGGCGAGGGCCAACCATCACAGCCCTAAAGTGAACCTCCAGGGCCTACAGTACTATCCGAGCCCTGAAGGTCACTGCCTACAGGCGCTATAGGCATAAATGTAAAACACACACACACACGGCGTAGTAGTTTGTTTGTACAAATTTGCTAGGTGATTGGATTTCGTCGCAGTTGCTCTGTATACCGCTTTCATTCGCACTTGTGAGACTCCGGGCGGCATCTTACCCAAGTCTGGAATGGATAGCCGTTTCCGGGTGAAGACGCTTGGCTGTCGCTCCGAAACTACACATAGGATTTTATCG
>JACEEZ010021231.1:25669-100669 GCA_016584305.1 Chionoecetes opilio | reverse complement strand
TGTTCTCCTAGGGTCGGACATCATGAAGGGCAAGAGAGCGAGTCTGACCTCCGAAAATTTTGAGAGATTGGTCTTCATAAAGGGTTAGATGGACCGGCTCAAGATGGAATTGTCACCAGAGGATTCTGAATGAGGAGTCTGAGGTTAAGGGTCTGATATCATAACAATGAAAACAAATTTGGAGTGTAGTGTACTTATACTATTTATTACCCCTTAGTGTGCACTTACGTTAATATATTGAGTGAGTGGTCACAATAAGCAAAAGTACAATTGTACTCACAATTGTAGGGAGTAGGCAGTCAGACATCTGCCGCCATGGTGAAATACTCCCGGGGAGGTACTTACGGGGGTTGAGGGGGTGCTGCAGACTTGTCATTGAAATCTCCCGTGTCCTCTCTTTCCATATCCCTTAGTGTCTCAGATATACAAGAGAGTAGCTGCAGCCTGCACTCTAAAGACAACTTATCTTACTACTCACACTACATTACATGCACTTTACATCCCTACACTCTCTTCATCCCAAAATTTCAAAAGGTCGTTTTCACACCCTACCTCGGAGTCCCCAACTGGGGAGGGGACCATAAATATCCCCAGGTCGGACCGACTCAAAGGTGACGACTTGAGGTGTCTTGATACTTCCTCTAACTTTCTCTCCTTAAACTTCTGCAACATTCGCGGTCTTAGATCTAACTTTCAATCTGTGGAACATCATCTCTCCTCCTCTAAACCTCATCTTTTTTCCTCACCGGAACCCAGTTGTCTGTGAGCATTGACAGCAGTCCCTTTTATGTCTCCTCCTACTGTCTCTATTCTCATTTTCAATCCAAAGCTGACTGTTGCGCATATGTGCGCAACGACATCACTTGCTCTCGTGCCCACGGTCTTGAATCTTCCGAATTTTCTACCATCTATCTGGCTTCGACTTCAATGTCACTCTCTTACTAAATTTATCTGTGCTGTATATCTCTCACCTAACTCCTCGGACTATGTAAAATTCTTCGACTACATCAACAGTTGAGCACATCTCATCTCATTTTCCTTTAGCTGAAATTTCCATTCTTGGGGATTTCAATGTTCACCAACAGCATTGGCTATCATCTTCTTTCACTGACCAACCTGGTGAACAAGCCTACAGCTTTTCTATCCTCCAAGACCTAGAGCAGCTAGTGCAGCACCTTACCCGTATTCCTGACCGCCTTGGTGACACGCCCAACATTCTTGATCTTTTCCTAACTACTAACCCTTCTGCTTACTCTGTGAAACTATTCTCTCCGTTTGGTTCCTCCGATCACAATACAATTTATGTAACCTGTCCTATCGCTCCGGTGTCGCCTCGGGACCCACCTAAGCGGACGTGCTTCTGGCATTTCAACTCAGCTAAGTGGGAAGACCTAAGACAGTACTACTCAGATTTTCCATGGAATGCTTACTGCTTCCATGTCAGAGAACCATCTCTTTGTGCACAGTGCATTACTGAGGTCATCGTCTCTGGCATGGAGGCGTACATTCCACACACTATTTTTAATCCTAAAGCCCGTCAACCTTAGTTTAACTCTGCTTGTTCTCATGCTGTCCAAGATAGAGAGGCGGCTCACATACGGTACCGTAACCATCCATCTCCTGAAACTCATGCCCATTATATTTCTGCCCGTAATCATGCCAAATCTTTACTTCAACTTACCAAAAACTCCTTCATTCATATAAAATGTCAAAATCTTTCTGAATCGAATTCCTCTCGTGACTTCTGGCATCTAGGTAATAACATCTCTAACAATTTGTCTTCCTCAAGGAAGGTTTCTTCCGGAAGCCTTACGGTCCTGATGGAGTCTCTTCAATTGTTCTCAAAAACTGTGCTTCTGTGCTTGTACCCTGCCTGGTCAAACTTTTCCGTCTTTGTCTATCTATCTACTTCCACGTTTCGGTGAAACTTTTGCTGTTGCCTTTGATATATGATGATTGATGTAAGAGATGGCTACGAGTTATGTGTTGGTCCCCCTGGCTCCGGTACCAGAAAAACCAACAGTTCTCTGCTTCTAAACTTTGCAAGATCCAGAAGGTTGAGAATTGCAGGTTCTTGGTATCAGAGGCCAGAGCTGCACCGCTGGACATGGTATAGTAATGCCGGAGGGGTAGCTAAGGAGATCGACCACATCCTCGTTAGTACTCGTTGGAGGATCCTCCAGAACTGCAGGGTTTACCGGAGTGCTGAGTTCTTTGGAACAGATCGCAGACTTGTTGTTGCTACACTTAAGCTTCATGTCAAGTCCAGAAGAATCTCAAGAGGTAACCATACTGTGTTTCATCTTGAGAAACTGAAGGACTTGACATGTGCTCATGAGTATGCGGTGGCAGTCTCCAATCGGTTTGATGTGCTCGGTGCTCTCGGGGACCCTGTAGAACTGTGGGATACCTTCAAACGTGAAACTCTACAGGCTGCCAAGGAGTGTATTGGGGAGCGCCCGAGGTCAAGGCGTGGTTTTGTCTCGACGGAGACGCTGGAGAAAATCGAGGAGAGTCGCGCTGCCAGGCTGGCTGGGAACCGGGACCAGCACAGGGCTCTGTCACGCCGGACTAGAACCCTCCTGAGGAGAGACAAGGAGAGGTATGTCAGGAGTCTCGCTGAGGATGTCGAGGGTCATTTGAACGCTAATGACCTCCGACCCGCCTACCGATCCCTGAAGAAGCTCCGTTCCAAGTCTCCTTCTCGGGCGAGTGCTATTCGAACAGCAGATGGGCGCCTCGTGTCGGACATGGATGGGCAGATGGCTCGTTGGGCTGAGTACTTTGGGCAGTTGTTCACGGTGGACCCTCCAACTGAGCAGCTTCACACCACTGGGTTACAGGCAGTGGATGCCGATCCTCCCATTGACGAAACCGCACCCTCTCTTGACGAGGTCAGAGAGGCTGTAGCAAAGTTGAGGGGTGGAAAGGCAGCTGGTGTTTGTAATATCAGTGCGGAGCTCCTCAAAACTGGGGGTGAGGCCATGATCCGCGGGTTGCATGCTGTCTTGACTGCTGTGTGGCAATCAGGTACCATTCCTCCTGACTGGAAAAGGGGTCTGGTCGTCCCTATCTGGAAAGGGAAAGGGGACCGTCAGGACTGCAACAATTACCGCGGTATTACACTGCTCAGCGTACCAGGCAAGGTGCTTGCCCATCCATTACTAACACGGATTCGCAGTCATCTGGTGAAGCATCAGAGACCTCAGCAGTCTGGGTTCACGCCTGGTAAGTCAACAACGGACCGTATCCTAGCGCTTCGTGTCCTGGTGGAACACCGACGTGAGTTTCGACAGGGGATGCTTGCAGCCTATGTTGATCTCAAGAAGGCGTTTGACTCAGTGCATCGTGAGTCACTCTGGGATCTTCTGCGACTTCGAAGGACTATTGGTTTGATAACTGGTCTGTATTCTGGGACTGAGAGTGCTGTGAAGTGTGGGGCAGGTGTATCCAGCTTCTTTTCAGTGAATACAGGAGTGAGGCAAGGGTGCGTCCTTGCCCCATCACTTTTCAACGCTTGTATGGACTGGGTATTGGACAAGGTTGTAGATCAAAGTGATTGTGGAGCATCCGTCGGCAACACCAAGATCACTGATCTTGTTTTTGCCGATGATGCAGTAATCTTTGCTGAGTCGCTGGAGGTCCTGGTGATGGCTCTCGAGGCGCTGCACGAGGAGGCAAAGCCTTTGGGACTTGAGGTCGCCTGGCTCAAGACCAAGGTCCAGGTGTTTGGAGACTTACTAGATGAAGCAGTGCAGTCTGTTCATGCGTGTGGCGAGGACATTGAGATCTTGGAAAGTTTTACATACCTTGGTAGCGCAGTCCATAATGACGGCGGGTCACGTCAAGAAGTCTTACGGCGGATTGGCATAGCCCACGGTGTTATAGACTCGCTCAGTGGGAGTATTTGGCGTTGTCGGTACCTGTGCAGAAGGACAAAGATCCGGATCTTCAAGTCGCTTGTGATTCCTGTCTTACTCTATGGTTGTGAGACATGGACACTAAATAGTGACTTGAAGAGACGAATCAATGCCTTTGGTAATAAGTGTCGTCGCAGAATCATGGGGTATCGCTGGGATGATTACGTGTCAAATCAGCGATTGCACCGTGAGACTGAATCGAGGCCTATTACCTGCATAGTCCGTCAGCGCAAACTTCGGCTATATGGGCATGTGGCACGCTACCCTGAAACCGATCCTTCCCATCGGGTTGTATCTGTAAGAGACAGTCCGGCGTGGAGGAGGCCAAGGGGGCGCCCACAAGACTCGTGGCTGGGGCAAGTTGATGTTTCTTGTCGAGAGCTGCTTGGTATGGGAAAGGAGCCTGCATGGGAACTCGCGCGTGGTGACCCCCGGGAGTGGCGTCGTAGGGTGGGCGAGGCGACGCGCCCCCCGGCGTATGCCCCCAATGATTGATTGATTGATTTGATATATCAAATGCTATTTATAGATTCTGGCACAAATATTTAATTTCCAAACTACCCTCATTCGGTTTTTATCCTTCTCTCTGTACCTTCATCTTAAGTTCCCTTTAAAACCGTTTTATTGCAGCTACTGTAGACATACATTGTTCTTCTCCTAAATCTATCAATAGTGGTGTTCCCCAGAGTTCTGTCCTATCACCCACTCTCTTTCTATTATTCATTAATGATCTTCTAAATCTAACTCAAAGCCCTATTTACTCCTACGCTGATGACTCTACCCTGCATTTTTCAACGTCGTTATTAGACGTCCAACTCAACAGGAACTAAGTGATTCACGAAGAGATGCCACTGATCGCCTAACTTCTGATCTTTCTAAAATTTTTGACTGGAGCAAAGCAAACCTTGTTTTGTTCAATGCCTCAAAAACCCAATTTCTTCACCTATCTACTCGACAAAACCTACCAGATAACTATCCCCTCATCTTCAATGACACTCGTCTATCTCCTACTCCTACAATGAACATTCTTGGACTATCCTTTACTAAAAATCTGAGCTGGAAATCTCAAATCTCATATCTTGCTAAAACAGCTTTTAAGAAGTTAGGTGACCTGTGGCATCTGCGTCCATTTTTTCCTCCCAGTTGCTTGCTCTCTACAGGAGCCTTATCCGCCCATTTTGGAGTATATCTCACATGTTTGGGGGGGGTCCACTCATACAGCTATCCTAAACAGGGTTGAGTCAAAAGCTTTTCGTCTCATCAACTCCCCTCCTCTGACTGACTGTCTTCAATCTTTAAATCACCGCCGCAATGTTGCTTCTCTTGCTATTTTCTACCGTTATTTTCAAGCTCATTGCTCCTCTGAACTTGCTAACTGCATGCCTCACCCCCTCCCGCGGCCTCGCTGCACAAGACTTTCTAATCATTCTCATCCCTATTCTGTCCGTCTTCCTAATGCAAGAGTTAATCAGTATCTTTACTCTTTCATCCCTTTCATTGGTAAACTCTAGAACTCTCTTCCTGTTTCTATTTTCCACCTTCCTACGACTTAAATCTTTTCAAGGGAAGAGTGACAAGACACCTCCCGAACTAAATTGGCCCACCACCCTTTTTTTATTCTCATACTGTCTTCTTTATAGGGACTGGGAACTAAGCGGGCTTTGTGTTACCTCTTTTTGTTGTGCCCTTGGTCAGTCCTTTGTGATGTTAAAAAAAAAAAATAATAAGCGGAAGGTAAAATGTGTGCTATAACATCTGTGGGCGCTGATGGGTAAGTATGAAGAAAAACCTTATATAATATATATATATATATAATATATTATATATATATATATATATATATATATATATATATATATATATATATATATATATATATATATATATATATATATATATACATATATTATATATATATATATATAATATATATATATATATATATAAACATATATATACATATATATATATATACATTAGGGTGGTCCAAGAAGAGAGGGTAAAATTTCAAAGTGCACTGGTCCTTTCTCCACACCGCTGCTTTTTTTTGTGTTGCATTCTTCTCCTTGTGTGCAAAATTTCATTGCGATACAATGATATTTAGAGGTCGTCCCATCATCTCGCTTTCTATCATAGGATTTAACCCGGAAAATATCACATACTCGAATTGGAGCACTTCCCGACATCACGGACCCAAATGGTGTTGATTTCTGAATTCTCCGGGGTTGATAACCCCATAGACCACATTTTATCAACTAAAAACTGATATACAGCTGTCTGAATGCTGAATTTCATTATTTGGTTTTCACAGTAAATTTTAGGGGTAGGCCATACCCTGGTTAGGGTACTTCTAGTAGAGATAAAGCAAAATGGTTCGCATTTTTGAACTCAGAAGGGTCGATCTACACAGAAGTGGTTTCATCGACACTGATTTATTGACAATTCACAAAATATTGCCAAAAAAATCGTTTTTCTATAGGAAAATAGAAAAAATGAAATTTTCTGTCATATTTTGCAGGTTTTAGTAAATAAATGAAATATGAAAGCATTTCTATGTGTAAATCGACCCTTCTGAGTTCAAAATGCAAACCATTTTGTTCTATCTCTATTAGAAGTACCCTAACCAGGGTATGGCCTACCCCTAATTTACGGTATGAAAACCAAATAATGAAAATCAGCATTCAGACAGCTGTATATCAGTTTTTAGTTGATAAAATGTGTCTATGGGGTTACAAAACCCGGAGAATTAAGAAATCAACACCATTTGGGTCTGTGATGTCGGGAAGTGCTCCAATTCGGGTATGTGATATTTCCGGGTTAAATCCTATGATAGAAAGCGAGATGATGGGACGACCTCTAAATTAAGTTTTATCACCATGAAATTTCATAGGCTTGTAACCTATGGGTAATGGACAAAAAATAACCTTGTGGAGGAATAAAAGTAGAAAAATATTTTTGGTGGACCACCCTAATATACATGTATATATACATACACATACCTAATATACATACATATATATATATATATATATATATATATATATATATATATATATATATATATATATATATATATAATATATATATATATATATATATATATATATATATATATATATATATGTATATATATATATATATAATATATATATATATATATATATATATATATATATATATATATATATATACTATTGCCGTAAGTGATTTAGTAAATAAAATATAAATCTACTACCACAGTGTGATTTACCTCTATTTTTGCAATATATGCAGAGGAAATATCACATAATTGGTTTGCGGATTTGCGGACTTGCGGTTGCGGAAGTGTGAGCTTCAAGAAATTTGCGGACTTGCGGTTGAGGAACGTAAGGATTGGGGTTTGCGGATTTGCGTTTGCGGAAGTGGGTTTTCGTTTGCGGTGCCGACCGTCGGCACCGCAAAAGTGCCGACTATATAGTTGATGTACCGACTGTATAGTTGATGACCCAGGAAGATCTTCACCTCACCTGCCTCAGGAAAGTGACCGCACTGTCACCACTGTTCTGGTGACGTCAGAGCAGGTTGAGCGGCTGATCAGTGCGGTGGATGTATGTAAGTAAGGCCACCGGCCCGGATGAAGTCAGCCCACGGCTCCTCAAACACTGCGCCAAGGAGCTGTCAGATCCTCTCTCCACTGTATTCAAGTCAGGCCTGAGGGAAAACAAGTGGCCCTCAATATGGAAGGAGGCGCGTGTGGTTCCGGTCCACAAGAAAAACTCGAGGTCAGAGCCCAGCAATTACAGGCCCATCTCCTTACTCTGTGGTGGGCAAGGTACTGGAGCAAATAGTGGCTGTAGTAATATGTCAGCACCTAAGTGAGAACAATCTCCTCGCAAACAGTTTTGCTTCAGGCCCGGCCGCTCCACTACAGACCTCCTCATGCTTCTCTCCAAGGACTGCGCAACTGGCTCAAAGGGTTAATTAACGCTTTGAGCCAGTTGCTGGATTCCTCTCCGGGCAGTGATGGCATACCAATGCGTATTTTAAGAGAAGTAGTCCCATTGTTATCAAATATTATTTTACATCTCTGTAACACGTCATTTTCTACTGGTGTTTTTCCTGACCAACTTAAAGCTACCAAAGTCATACCTATTTTTAAATCAGGAGATAAGAAACTGTTTATAAATCACCGCCCAATATCAGTATTACCAGCTATGAGCAAAATTCTTGAATAAATCATGTATAATAGGATAATATATTTCTGTACTTCTAATAATATTATCTCTGGGGACCAGTATGGATTCAGAAGGGGACGTTCAACGGAATCTGATCTCACTACCTTTAAGGATAATATTTTGAATTCCTTTGACAATAGACTTTTTACAGTTGGTATATTTCTGGATCTTTCCAAAGCTTTCGACACCGTTAACCACCAAATTCTTATAACAAAGCTTGAACATTATGGAATAAGAGAAATAACAAATAAATGGTTTGTCTCATACTTAACTAACCGTACACAATATGTAAAGTTTAACGAACACAAATCAAATAGTCTAGCTATTTCCTGTGGCGTTCCTCAGCACTAACGCCCTAAAACAGATATACTATTCACGTATATACCCATTCCTCTCCTACTGTCACACGGTATGGGGAGCGGCAGGCAAGACAAAGTTGTATCGGATAACAGTAGCACAAAAGAAGGTTGTAAGAACAATTACATACAGAGGTAAATATGCTCACACTAATGACTTGTTTAAGAACCTTGGACTACTAAAACTGGATGATGTTAATATTTATATTAGTGGAATCTTCGTATATAAGTCAATACACAACTATAGTAATGCAGGATTGTTTAACTACCATACAAACGCAAGGTATAATTTACGAAACTCAAATCCCTTAGAAATCCCACTTTTAAATTCAAAACAATCACAAACATTGTTCAGATACCATGGTGTGAAAGTCTGGAATCAAATACCACTTGATATACAAAATAAAACAACAATATCTAGTTTTAAGAAGTCCCTAAAATCTTACCTATTGCACAAGTATTAACATTGGAAGGTCGGTATTACTGTTCATTGTATTGACAAGATAAGCTACTTGAATTATATAATCTTTAAATATGCATTATGTAACATGATATGCAAACTTGTATATGTTGTGTATAAGGGTGTGTGTATGTGTTTATCATATTACAGTGTGTGTAGGGTATGTGTGTAGTGTATAAATGTTTGTGTTTGTGTGTACTGTACAAAATAGTCTGTATGTGTGAACAGGATAGGTATAAGTGTAGTGCGTATTTATATGTTTAAAGATGCATTTACATGATATGTCCGGTATATGTGTGCAGGTGTATGTATATGTTTATTTAGGGTAATATAAATCCACAAATCATGTGTCTTTAAATGATAATTATTTAAGTATAATTTCATTTGTCTAAAAATATATAAACATATATATCGAGTAAAATTCATAAGGTGCCTTTAAGAGAGTTAACTCTCACAAGGCTCAGCCAGTTCTTTCTATGTTTTGTATATTTATATTATTGTATCATGAATGGCTAAATGAAATATTAAAAAAATCAAACTGGCAAGATGCCCTAGATGAACGCCTGGATACACTTTAGGTTGCCCTGGATATTGCTGGAGCCTTTGATAGGGTTTGGCACGCGGGGATTATTGAAAAGCTTCGCGCCAAAGGTATCCAGGGTGACTTACTACTGCTGCCCAAGAATTACCTCAAGGGAAGGACCCTTCAGGTGGTTATAACGGGCAGTCATCACGCCCTTCCCCCATACAAGCCTCAGTTTCACAGGGTTCCGTGCTGGGCCCAATCCTGTGGAACATATACATCGATGACCTCCTCCGGCAGCTACTAACAGTGGCAGCATGTGTTGACGACTGCACACTATCCCGCTCTTACTGCTGCCCCGACAGCCAGCGCGCCGTCAGTGAGCTGAACAGGCAGCTCAGACTGGTGGAGGAGTGGGGAGAGTCGTGGCAAGTCAGCTTTGCTTCGGAGAAGACATAAGCGATGGTCATCTCACGTTCCCCAGCTACCTCTCAAGCCGTCTCAGGACGATTGTGTTTTGGAGGCAAGACACTGCCGCTCCAGGATCACATTAAGATTTTTCTAGGAGTGTCTGTGGACCGTGTCCTGCGCTTCGATCATCACGTTGCTGCTGCTGTCCACCAGGTCTCTCTGCGCGTGTCTGTCCTGCGGAGGGTGGCGGGAAGCCTCGACTTACGAGGCATCCTCACATTGTACAAGGCCCATATACGGCCGTGTATGGTATTCATATGGTCCGTGCCCATATATGGTGCCTTGTTATGGATGTCGAGTGCAGCCACCCATTTGCAGAGACTGGATGCAGTACAGCGACGTGCCCTTCGATTGGTGGGGGTAGAGGAGGACCAACAGTCGTGTCCTGGCGTGACATCGCTGGAGCACCGTCGGGACGTGTCAGCCCTGGTAGTGTGTCACAAAGCTCAGGTGCAGGAAGTTCCTCACCTCAGCTCGCTCAGGCTTCTTCCACGTGCTGTCATAAGAACATAAGAACATAAGAATCTAAGGAAGCTACAAGAGGCTGCGAGGCCTACACGTGGTAGTTCCTGTCGCCTAACACTACCTACATCCACCTTTCATCCCCATCCATGAACCTATCCAGCTCCTCTTTAAAGCTCCCTAATGACTCCGCACTAACTACCTGTCTACTGAGACCATTCCATTCATTCACCACCCTATTTGTGAACCAGTTTTTCCCTATTTCCTTTCTAATTCTACGCTTTTCCAGCTTGAATCCGTTACTTCTTGTTCTACCCTGGTTAAAAGCCGTAAGAACTTTTCCTACCTCTCCTTTATTAGATCCCTTTATCCACTTAAAAACATCTATCAGATCGCCCCTTACTCTGCGTCTCTCGAGTGAGTGTAATTTTAATAACTTCAATCTCCTCTCATAACTAAAGTTACGCATCCCTTGTATCATTTTGGTCATCCTTCTCTGCACTGTTTCTAACAAGCCTATATCCTTCCTGTAATATGGAGACCAAAACTGAACTGCATAGTCTAGGTGAGGCCTGAATAGAGCCAGATAAAGCTTTAGAATAACTTCCGCACTTCTACTTTTAACATTTCTGGTATTGAATCCTAATACTCTATTGGCTTTATTTCTGGCCTCAATACATTGTTTCCTAGGTCGGAGGTCTGGGCTCACCCTCACTCAAAGATCTTTTTCACCTTCTGATCTTTTCAGCGATACATTGCATATGGTGTATCTATTACCAGGGTTTTTTCTACCAACATTCATAACGCTGCATTTATCAATATTACATTCCATCTGCCATCTGACTGCCCACTCGTTAAGTTTATCTAAGTCTCCCTGCAATATGTTTACATCAGACTGTGATCCAATAATCCTACCTAACTTAGTATCATCAGCAAACTTGCTGATATCACTGCTAATCCCACTATCCAAGTCGTTGATGTAAATCAAAAATAGTAATGGACCCAAAACAGACCCTTGTGGAACTCCACTTGTCACCAGTCCCCATTCAGATTATTAATTGTAACCCTTTGTTGCCTATTACTTAGCCAAGCTCTGATCCAATGAAGAACCTTCCCATCTATTCCATGAGCCCTAACCTTATTTAAGAGTCGCCCGTGTGGTACTTTGTCAAATGCCTTACTAAAGTCCAGATATATTATATCATAATCCTTATCATTATCTGCCGTCTCATAAACCTTCCTATAAAAATTCAATAAATTGGTGAGACTCATGGAATAGATGGGAAGGTTCTTCATTGGATCAGAGCTTGGCTAAGTAATAGGCAACAAAGGGTTACAATTGATAATCTGAATGGGGACTGGTGACAAGTGGAGTTCCACAAGGGTCTGTTTTGGGTCCATTACTATTTTTGATTTACATCAACGACTTGGATAGTGGGATTAGCAGTGATATCAGCAAGTTTGCTGATGATACTAAGTTAGGTAGGATTATTGGATCACAGTCTGATGTAAACATATTGCAGGGAGACTTAGATAAACTTAACGAGTGGGCAGTCAGATGGCAGATGGAATGTAATATTGATAAATGCAGCGTTATGAATGTTGGTAGAAAAAACCCTGGTAATAGATACACCATATGCAATGTATCGCTGAAAAGATCAGAAGGTGAAAAAGATCTTTGAGTGAGGGTGAGCCCAGACCTCCGACCTAGGAAACAATGTATTGAGGCCAGAAATAAAGCCAATAGAGTATTAGGATTCAATACCACAAATGTTAAAAGTAGAAGTGCGGAAGTTATTCTAAAGCTTTATCTGGCTCTATTCAGGCCTCACCTAGACTATGCAGTTCAGTTTTGGTCTCCATATTACAGGAAGGATATAGGCTTGTTGTCACCTACCCTTGGTGAATCCATGTTGTGAATCATTGATCAAACTATGCTTATCTAAGTGCTCTCTAATGTTTTTTACAATAATATATTCCAATAATTTACCCACCTCTGACGTTAGACTTACGGGTCGATAATTTGACTTTAGTCCTCTGTCTCCCTCCTTAAATATGGGAACAACATTTCCTTTCCTCCACAATAATGGCATATCGCCTATCTCAACCGATTTCCTAAAAATGTGCACTAACGACTCGAGAGAGAGAGAGAGAGAGAGAGAGAGAGAGAGAGAGAGAGAGAGAGAGAGAGAGAGAGAGAGAGAGAGAGAGAGAGAGAGAGAGAGAGAGAGAGAGAGAGAGAGAGAGAGAGAGAGAGAGAGAGAGAGAGAGAGAGAGAGAGAGAGAGAGAGAGAGAGAGAGAGAGAGAGAGAGAGAGAGAGAGAGAGAGAGAGAGAGAGAGAGAGAGAGAGAGAGAGAGAGAGAGAGAGAGAGAGAGAGAGAGAGATCCAGGAATATTCAAGCTGGCATCGAAGAGACCGTTCCTACGGCACCTTCGGGGGCATCGCCGTCTGCTTCCGCGAAGGTTTCGGTATAGAGGCCCTCGAGGTTGAAATGGATAGGCACCTTTAGATGATTTCCTACAGACTATGGACGAGTCGCCACGATACCATCCTGCTATGCGTCTGCTACCGCCCACAGTGGCAAGGAAAAATGACCCCATCAACTTCCTACACACCATTGACATCCTACTTCTCCAGCTTCCTTTGGTTTATCAGTATAAATGATATACCGTTATCTTCGTAAATGTTTGTTCTATAATACTATTAAATAAAAAACGGTAAAATACACTAAAGAAATGCCATTATAAGAGGTGAAGAAATATGCTTGAACTTAATATTCACTTAAGCTCTTCGCCATTTCATATTTTGCGAGAAAACATTTAAGATAAAACATATCAATAGAAGCGGATTTTCCTTAGCTTTCCATTGATATATTTCGTTTTATGATAAATGAATTACCACCATGCATAAATTAGCGTTAACTAAAGAAATAACATCATCAGTCGGATCGGCAAGTAAAAAAATGTTCCATGAATACAGTAGACTATGGTTTATCAGTATAAATGATACACTGTTATCTTTGTAAAGGATTGTTCTATAATATTATCAAATAAAAAATTGTAAAATACACTAAAGAAATGCCATTATGAGACTCTGAAGAAATATGCATGAACTTAATATTCACTTAAACTCTTCGCCATTTAATATTTTGCGTGAAGACTTTTTACATGCAACATATCAATAGAAGCGAAATTTTATTAGCTTTCCATTCATATATTTCGTTTTCTGATAAACGAATTAAAACCATACACAAATTAGCGTTAACTAAAGAAAATAACATCATCAATCGGGTAGTTTTCCCGATTGATGAGGTTATTTATTTAGTTAAAGCAAATTTATGCATGGTTCTAATTCATTTATCAGTAAACGATATATATCAATGGAAAGCTAATATAATTCCGCTTATATTGCTATGTTTCATATAAAATGTTTCCTCTCAAAATATTAAATGGCGAAGAGTTTAATTGCATATTAATTTCATGCATATTTCTTCACTCTCTCATAATGGCATTTCTTTAATGTATTTTACAATTTTTTATATGATAATATTATAGAAAAAACATTTACGAAGATAACGGTATATCATTTATACTGATATACCATAGGATGGGAAATGGGAGTGATGTTCGCAAATTTCAGGAATCGCAAAACTGGCCTACACTGGAAATAGCCCAAAAGGAGTAGCAAGTCCAGTATACAGTAGTCTTTGGACTGACCTTTACCAGTCATGCTAGGAGAGTTGCTAAAAACTCGGCCAGAAGACTCAGCTGTATCTAGCGCATCTCCCACCTTCTTGATGCCAAGGAGGTTGAGGTCCTGTACAAGGCACAGGTACGTCCCCTCATGGAATACTCCCCCCTAGTATGGTCTTCCTGCCCGCCCTCCTACCTTGCCACACCTGACAGCGTCCAGATAAGAGACTAGCGACTGGTAAACGGCAAACGTCCCCACCTCGCGCCTGACTCCTTCCAACCCCTCCAGGAGCGCGGTGACGTGGCAGATTTATGTGTCATGCACAAGGCTCTCAATCTCCACACGCCCCATCTAGCAGCCATCAAGCTCCCCAGGCCCCCGCCGCCCCTTCACTCCACCCGTGTCACCCCTCCAGACAGGAGCAAGTGACTGTGCCCAACTCCAGGACAGAGCACCATCTGCGTTCCTTCTTACACCGCTACGGCAGTTTGTGAAAATAGTTAGTTCGCCATACCGACCTCCACCACCACGCCTCGCTACAAAACTTCAAGCGGGGGATGAACAGCTGGTTGATGGCCTAGATTATTGAATATAAAATACTTGTTTTATATTATATGTAGCTATAGATTGCCATTCAGCTGTTCTTACTATCTTTCGGGGTTGATAAATGGGTACCTGGGGAAACCTGGGGAAGGTAACTGTGTTAACCCGGATGTTACACTAGCCCTGTGTCCCGGGGTAACGAGTCCTCACCCACCACAGGCTCTAAGAGCTAATGACACGGAGATGAGCACCGATGGCCACGCGCAGCATAGCGTATGCCCCCAACTTTACCTTACCTATATAAAGCTCTAGTGTAAAACCTAGAGCTTTAGCTGTACTACAAATGTATCAACAGTTTACATAAAAAAAAAAAAAAGAGAGAGAGAGAGAGAGAGAGAGAGAGAGAGAGAGAGAGAGAGAGAGAGAGAGAGAGAGAGAGAGAGAGAGAGAGAGAGAGAGAGAGAAGAGAGAGAGAGAGAGAGAGAGAGAGAAGAGAGAGGAGAGAGAGAGAGAGAGAGAGAGAGAGAGAGAGAGAGAGAGAGAGAGAGAGAGCTGAGGAGAGAAGAGAGAGAGAGAGAGAGAGAGAGAGAGGTGGGGGTAGTGTTGGTATTGAAGAAAATTAAGTGTTGTCATGACGGACAGTACTTACACTTGTGTTAGTCAGTAATCACTTCTCCCATACATAATAACTTGCATTACTATTAATATTGAATTCCAACCATTATCACACAATTGTAACAAGTATTGTAACTTCCATACAGGATATTTTCATGTACTTAACATCAAATGAAACAGTATACTATTAGGTACGTCATGAACATATAATCATATAAATATAATGTATATCTAATTATATGTATATCTTTCCGGGTTTACCGTGAGAACCCAATACAGCTGATCACTTTGTTAGCTCAAGCAAGTAGGTCACAGACCAATTGTATAAATTTCAGCTTTTTATAAATGTCACCTAGTAACATGTGAGAGGAGGGATCGGAAGCCTGGGAACGACGACAACCCTGGACCACGGCGCAAACAAGACGCCCATCTCAAGAGCTGCGCCGACACTCACTGGCTGGTCTAGTCTACATCTTGTTTGTAACATAAAATACCATCAAGATTCTAATAGACTTGCTCAATATTTTCGTTGGCATCAAATAAAGACGAGAGCATCAATAGGCTCCCACACAGAGAAAGGTCGCAGAATAATGCCGTAATTTGTATAATTCGCGATTAAGGCATCCTAAGCCACGGGTGTAGAGAGAGTGAGAGAGAAAGGAGAAGAGTGAGAGGAACCGCATAAATATCTGCGTCATCAAGAGGCCCTTCGCAGCACCTACAGGTAGGAGTAATATTTTTCCTCCCTGCTCATTTTCCTTCAGTAAGCTGCACCTCACCACCAGGTCTCATTAAAGCCCCATATGCCACTTGATAAGCAATTACACACCGTGCAGGCAAGCTATCACGGTAGGTATTCACGAGGACAAACACTAATTAGTGACACGAAAACTTCCATCGTTAAGCTTGAGTTGGTGCACAAAACAGAGTAACTCTGGTGACACTCAGGCCCGTACCGAGAGTCATGATGAAGGTCGAGCGACGAACGACGAACGACAGAGGAAGGGTAGCGTAAAAGGGATATTTTTCGGAACCAAGAGCAGCGACGAAGGTCGGCTCGAAGACACGGGTACCCCCGTGTCTTCCTGCCGACATTCGACCGTCGTCGCTGCTCTTCGTTCACTCACACTCACACTCACACTCACACACACACACACACACACACACACACACACACACACACACACACACACACACACACACACACACACACACACACACCGGGTACGCCGTAGTGTAGTGGTTAGCACGCTCGGTTCACAACCGAGAAGTCCCCAACCGAGAAGGAGTAGACACTGGGGTCGGGGTAAGGGAAACTTGCGACACTAGGAGGAGTTTCAGAAGGCAGGGAACTAAAGTGATTCGTAAGAAGAGAGAGAGGAGGGGTTTAGTTAAAGATAAAGGGAAAATGGACAAAAATAAGAGGAGTTGCTTGAAGGTCTACTATACAAACTGTAGGAGTATTTTAAACAAGATAGATTTCCTGAGAGGAATAAATAGTGTAGAGGATTTTGATATAATAGCATTAACAGAAACATGGTTGGATATGTCAGGAAAGGTATTTGATCCGGAAGTCGAGATAGCTGGGTATAAGTTATTTCACAAGGACAGAGTTGGCAGGGGAGGTGGAGGAGTTGCGCTTTATGCAAGAGATGCATTGCAGTGTTGTGTCAATAATGTTATAAAAACAGATGACAGCATAGAGTCTATATGGGTAGAGGTTACGGGGGGAACTGAGAAAATGGTTTTGGGTGCAGTGTATAGGCCTCCAAACTTATGCAAAGAGGATTCAGCTCCTATATGGGAAGAAATAAACAAGGCCTGCAGATATAATCGACTATGCGTGGTGGGAGATTTTAATCTTAGGAATATAGACTGGGATTTAATCATAGGTGACAGCGACGCAGATGAATTGTTCAATATAATCCAGGATAACTTCCTATGTCAAGCAATCAGGGAGCCTACTAGAGGAGATAATATTCTAGATCTATTGCTGACAAATAGAGACGATTTAGTTACAGATGTGGAGATCGGGGGAAAGTTAGATAATAGCGACCATTATGAGATCAGATTTAGCTTTAAATGGGAAGTTGGAAAATTAATGCGCAATAAGCATAGAATACCTAATTTCAGAAAGGCCAATTATGCAGGATTAAGAAGACACCTGGAGGTTATTAATAAGAGGTGTGGGATGGAGGGGAATTTTTTTTCCCAGGGTACGGATAGGGCGATGACCGCTGGAAAGGCCAATTATGAAGGATTAGGAAGGCACCTGGAAGTAATTAGAGCGGTTAGACATGGAAGTGAGGTCGGGGCTGAGGAGATAATTGGAGCGGTTAGACATGGAAATGAGGTCGGGGCTGAGGAGGTAATTAGAGCGGTTAGACATGGAAGTGAGGTCGGGGCTGAGGAGGATTATACCTTATTTGTAGGGATTATAATTGACGGACAAAAAAGAAATATTCCTTATAGGGAAATAAGGTTCAGAAAGAGTGATCCAAAATGGATGACCACTAATTTAAAACACAACATTGGAGTAAAAAGAAACAGTTATTTAAGGTTCAAGGCAGGATTGATAAGCAAAGAACAGTATAACGTGATGGCAAGGACGGTGAAGAAATTAACTCGGGTTGCTAAGAACAATTATGAGATTAAAGTAGCAGACAGGCGAAAAAGTGACCCAAAGGGGTTCGATCAGGTATATAAAACCAAGACAAGGGAATTAGTGGGGCCGTTAAGGTCAGGACAGGGTGAGGTCTTAAATACGGATGAGGATATGTGTAAAAGTCTAAATTATTATTTCTTAAGTGTTTTTACAGAGGAGGATACACAGACGATACCTGATAGTGAACAGATGTTCAAAGGAAGCGATGAGGAGAAACTCAAAGATATGGTGATAATTAGGGAAATGCTGGAAGAGGGTATAGATAAAATGAAGAATTTTGAATCGCCAGGACCAGATGAAGTGTATCCCAGGGTATTAAAGGAATGCAAGGAGGTTGTTAGTTAGTCGTTAGTGCTCATTTTTAGGAAATCGGTTGAGATAGGCGACGTGCCATTATTGTGGAGGAAAGGAAATGTTGTTCCCATATTTAAGAAGGGAGACAGAGGACTAAAGTCAAATTATCGACCCGTAAGTCTAACGTCAGTGGTGGGTAAATTATTGGAATCTATTATTGCAAAAAACATTAGAGAGCACTTAGATAAACATAGCTTGATCAATGATTCACAACATGGATTCACCAAGGGTAGGTCATGTCTCACCAATTTATTGAGTATTTATAGGAAAGTTTATGAGACGGCAGATAATGATAAGGATTATGATATAATATATCTGGACTTTAGTAAGGCATTTGACAAAGTACCACACGAGCGACTCTTAAATAAGGTTAAGGCTCATGGAATAGATGGGAAGGTTCTTCATTGGATCAGAGTTTGGCTAAGTAATAGGCAACAAAGGGTTACAATTAATAGTTCTAAATCTGAATGGGGACTGGTGACAAGTGGAGTTCCACAAGGGTCTGTTTTGGGTCCATTACTATTTTTGATTTACATCAACGACTTGCATAGATGAGATGATTACAGTGATATCAGCAATTTGCTGATGTACTAAGATAGGTAGGTTATTGATCAACAGTATGAGCAACAATTGCAGGGCGAATTATGATAAACTTAATAAGTGGGAGTCCAATGGCAGTGGATTTATATTATACAGTCAGCGTTATGCATTTGGTAGAAAACACCTGGTTCACATTGCAAGGATTAGCTGATAGAGTGCTGATATTAGATGGAGATATGATCACATATGTTAACAATCAGACTGTCTAAATGTATCATGCTGGAAATATTATAAGTATGCATGTGGTGAAAAGCGAAGTCACCAGACGAATATGCTATCGAGTGAGAATCTGAGGAAGGTGAGCTCAGACCTCCGACCTAGGAAACAATGTATTGAGGCTAGAAATAGAGCCAATAGAGTGTTAGGATTCATTACCAGAAGTGTTAAAAGTAGAAGTGCGGAAGTTATTATAAAGCTTTATTTGACCTCACCTAGAGTATGCGGTTCAGTTTTGGTCTCCATATTACAGGATGGATATAGCCTTGTTAGAATCAGTGCAGAGAAGGATGACCAACATGATTCAAGGGATGCGTAACTTTAGTTATGAGAAGAGATTGGAGCAATTAAATTCACACTCACTCGAGAGACGCAGAGATCTTATAGAAGTTTTTAAGTGGATAAAGGGGTAGGTAGGAGAAGAAACAGAAAGAACATAAGGAGAGGTAGGAACAGTTTTTATGGCAATTAATCAGGGTAGAACAAGTAGTAACGGATTCAAGGTGGAAAAGCGTAGATTTAAAAAAGAAATAGGGAAAAACTGGTTCACAAATAGGGTGGTAAATGATTGGAATGGACTCAGTAGACATGTAGTTAGTGCGGAGTCATTAGAGAGCTTTAAAGGGAGGCTATATACATTCATGGATGGGGATGAAAGGTGGATGTAGGTAGTGTTAGGTAACAGGAACTACCACGTGTAGTAGGGTACGCCGTAGGTCCAAAGAAAAGTGAAATATAGATTATTTCGAATTTGGCAGGGTGTTTTCTTATGTAAAATGGAATTTTAAGGGTGGTTTGACCGCTTCAACTTTCTGGTTTGAGCAATTCTTGCAAAGCAAAAATGGACTTTTATATTTATATGCAAAACATAGCTTAAAGTGCGATTTTGCATAGTAAAAATTGCTCAAATGCTAAAATGGAATAGGTTAAAATCGTCTTGGAATTCCATTTTACATAGGAAATTGGCATGGAAAAGTTGAGAAAAAGAATTTTTGTTATACGGCGTACCCTAACCAGGGTACCAAAATAGTTGGATTGGGTTTCGATGGGAGGAAGGACAAGACCAGGGCGATGGTGCCCGACAGCTATGGGAAACTGCACCCAAGGTTGATCAGGGAGGAGCATGTGTCAGTGACAGAGGAGCCATCTGGAAGGTACCTTTGGCACTTTGTACCAGAGGACCCGGTGCCACCTGCGAAGCCTGCGTTCAAGGTGGCTCAGGCTCTCTATGATCTGCTGGTGACATACGACTCCACCGACTCACTGATCGTCTTGCAAGGTGACTCAACTAGGGCCAACACGGGGTGGAAGGGTGGTACTCACGCCCATTTGGAGAAGATGCTGGGACGCAAGCTCTTCTGGAGTATATGCGTGTTACACACAAACGAGTTGCCCCTGCGCCACCTTATCACCAGCATCGACGGGCCTACCTCATCTGACACTGGCTTCACGGGTCCAGTGTGCAGTCTGCTGTCCAGCGTGAATGAGATGCAGTACAACGCAGAGTTCAGAGTAGTGCCAGGCGGTGAAGATCTCACGGAGATACCGGAGTATATCCTGGTCAACATGTCCACTGACCAGCAGGTCCAGGCTGTGAAGCGGGGCGTTCTCCCGTCCGAGCTGCAGGAGATCAAGTGTGGCAAGGTGTCCCACTCCAGATGGCTCACCACAGCCCAGTCGCTCGTGTACATGTGGACCAGAAAGCATGGACTGACTGGTAAAGAACTGAACACCCTGGAAATCCTAGTCAAGTACTGCCTACAGGTGTACTTCAAACTGTACTACGGCATCAAGGTTCACCACAGACTAGAGGACGGCCCCAAGCACATCCTCACGCAGCTCAGAGTGATGAGGTCGCAGCCCAAGAAGGTCCAAACAGCTGTGACCTTCTATATGCGGACAGGAGCATGGTTCGCACACTCAGAATGTGTCCTCTCGCTGATGGCGAGTCAGAGTGAGGACGACCGCAGGTTCGCCGTGACCCAGATTTTGAAGCTGAGGGCTGGCGAGGAGTATGGGGACACCAGTGTAAGACCTCGCATCACACCCAAGCTGAACTTGTCTGCCACCAGCTTGCAGACACTGATCAGCTGGCAGCCTGGCCAGGTGCACGAGTCGGCATTCACCTGTTCACTGTCTGGGGATCAGATCCAGGAGATCCTGGTCAAACCGTACGAGGTTCCGGAGTTCTCTATCCACACTCAGAGCACCGAAAGAGTCGTGAAGCAGGAGACAGAGGCTGCGGCAGCAGTGGTGGGGCAGCAGGCCAGAGACGGGTTCATCCGGGCTCGGGCCCACCACCGGGAGACCATGCCCTGCTTCAGGTCTAAGAAGGACATGATGGACACGTTCTAGGCCAACGTAGAGGCTGTGACACTGTGATATAGTGCCTGATGAACCAACTGATCAGAAAGAGCTTACCACGCTAGTCATTTGGAACTCATATTGGTGCATGATGCAATCAATACACAGGACCAACCGGACACTGCGTACTCATTTAAGCATTATTCGATAAGGGTGCAATATAAAAGTGCGATTTTGCATAGTAAGAATTGCTCAAATGCAAAAATGGAAAGAGATAAAATCGTCTTAGAATTCCATTTTACATAGGAAATTGGCATGCCAAAGTTGAGAAAAAGATTTTTTGTTGTACGGCGTACCCTAACGTGTAGGTCTCACGGCCTCTTGTAGCTTCCTTATTTTCTTATGTTCTAATGTTCTTAAGTTCATCGCGTGAGGCATTTTCTTGTTGACATCCTGATTAAGCTTCTGTCAGTGAGTAT
Source organism: Chionoecetes opilio (assembly GCA_016584305.1). Classification (NCBI taxonomy): domain Eukaryota; kingdom Metazoa; phylum Arthropoda; class Malacostraca; order Decapoda; family Majidae; genus Chionoecetes; species Chionoecetes opilio. Next base: position 78,792 of record JACEEZ010021231.1, on the reverse strand, counting down.
ACGGGGAGGTAAGGGGAAGAGGGGGGAGGGAAGGGATGAAAGGGGAAGGAAGGAGAGGGAAGGGGAAGGAATGGGATGTAACTTTAAAAAATCTTTAAATAATAATTATAACTTTAATTAAGTTAAATACTATCACCTATCTCCTGGCTTTTAAGGCAATTCAAAAAGGAGAAATGAATATAATATTGCATATATGTTGATATGAGTAGCGAACACATTTATCACACCACTAACGGTTATGTAAACAAAAATGGCGTAATTAACATACATATAATGTATAGTGTCAGCTAATAACTCACTAAAAATCTTGTAATGTCTACACGGCAAGGTCCGTTCTCTGCTAAGAACATAACAAAGCATTAAAAACAGTAAATTAGATATTTTTTGATTTTTTTTTAAGATGCCTGGTATGAAGAGACTGTCACCTGTTAAGACTAGGTAGGACAGCAACAATAATCTGTATACTAATGATATTTTTCTTCTATTCCAGGTGAGTCTTGAGTGCTGCCTCGTTATCATCACGGAGATCACTCAAGAAAGGGAGGTCTGTAGAAGGGGAGAAGAAATGGTTGTGGGAGATGAAGGGAAAGGGGGAGAGAAGGGTTGAAGTAGAGGGAACTCCACCCCTTTTTGACAGGAAGTTCGGCCCATTACGAAAAATAGGAAATATATTAATGAATTGATGCAATTATCGAAACTTATTCAACGATGAGTTAAGGCAAGGATGAGAAGGAGAAGAGAGGAGGGAGGTTGGAGAGTGGAAGAGAAAGGTGGAAGGACGGAGGAAAGGAGACAGAGAGCTCATAATGAATCAATACACTCGTTTCTCTTACAGTGTATAATACAAAAAGGGACGGTAGATGTCCTAAACCCCCTTAATTCTTCCCCTTTCTCCGCCCCCCCCCCACCCCCTAAACTTCCCGCTAATGTCTTCCTGCTTGTCTAAATAACAGTTTGGATAAGCATATGCAGGCGGTGAAAAAAGGCGGGTGAGAGGGACAGAACAAGGACGGGAGGCAGGGCGGGAAGGGGAAAGAAATAGGGTTTTGACGTGGCAGGGGCTAGACACGAACGATACAGGGGAAGGGGAAGCGGTGGCAGGGAGACGCATACCTGCTTGTGAGGAGTGAAGGGAGTTGATGGCTTATGGAAAGTGACGGAGGCGCAGAAGAGGAAAGATAAACAAGGGACGCGTGAAGAGAAGTGAAGATAATTGCAGCTATGTTTTCGCGCCACTTGCTAATAAAAAGGAACGTTAATGAAAGCACGAGTCACTGAGGAAAAACGGATGAGTAAACTAGGTTGCTGCTGAAGAGAGAAAGGTGGGTTTAAAAGAAAGTTAAAATGTGATCAAATATGACATGAATATGCAATGAGTAAAAAAGGGAGACAAAATAAAATTACATGAGGCAGCGATAATTGCATGTAAATCAAGGATAAAATATCAGAGTTTTTACGTGCGAAGAGTGATGAGCTTATCGGGTGAGCTCCAACGCAAATATTTCATTATCAGTAATACTACTATCTAGGAACATAAGAAAAACATAAGAATATAAGAAAATAAGGAAGCTACAAGAGGCCGCGAGACCTATACGAGGTAGTTCTTGTTACTTAATACTACCTTCATCCACCTTTTATCCCAATCCATGAATTTATCTAGCCTCCTTTTTATAGCTCCCTAATGACTCCGCAGTAAGTACCTGTCAACTTAGTCCATTCTAATAATTTACCACCCTAGTTGTGAACCAGTTTTTCCCTATTTCTTTTTTACATCTACGCTTTTCCAGTTTTAATCAGTTACTTCTTGTTCTACCCTGATTACTAGCCGTAAGAACTTTTCCTACATCTTCTTTATTGTATCCCTTTATCCATTTAAAAAACTTCTATCAGATCGCCTCTTACTCTACGCCACTCAAGTGAGTGTAAATTTAGTAGCTTCAATCTGTTATCATAACTAAAGTTACGCATCCCATGTATCATTTTGGTCATCTTTCTCTGCATTAATTCTAACAAGCCTATATCCAACCTGTAACACGGAGACCAAAACTGAACCGCATAGTCTAGGTGAGGTCTGACTAGAGCTACATAAAGCTTTTGAATAACCTCAGCATTTCTATTTTTAACACTCCTGATAATTAATTCTAACACCCTATTAGCTCTATTTCTAGCCTCAATTCATTGTTTCCTATGACGGAGGCCTGAGCTCACCCTCACTCCCAGATCTTTCTCATCTTCTGATCTTTTCAGCGATACATTGCGTATGGTGTATATATTACCATGATGTTTTCTACCAACATTAATAGGACCGTTTTGGTTAAGGACTTAAGGGATAATAGATACTACATATCGCTATAATTTTGATTTCCTAATTTATTTTGTGGACCTTGGAGATTGTTCATATACGAATAGTTGTTCATAAAATTCTTATGTACATATTCTTATAATTAATTTAAAGTTGATTTCGTGCCTTATAATGAGGCAACAACATATTTTGTGAAGTTTTGTTGATGTGGCCATATACGTCAAGGGATGAATATTTGTCGGTTTTTACACATGTGTATAAATATTTCTTGATCTATAGTTATATTTAAATACTCCCAGTGGTCACCAGCAAAGGTATTAAAAGAAAAAGAAAAGGCTGTTTACACCAGATCGTTCCCCAAGACCCAGACCCAGACCGTATTCTGTATCTTTTAACCGCAGATAAATCTGCTAATATGACTTTACAGCTATATTTATGACTTTACGATAGTGTGAGATCATATAAGGAATAATATTAAAAGAGATCGTGCTGATCGTTATTTACCCTATCCATAACATATTCTTGCAATGGTTATAATGGTTGGTAATTGTGAAATATAAGAAGTTTTACGCTTATAATCAGTAAGTAAAAGTACATCATACATACATTAACTCTTATTTGTTTCTAAGATAGTGAATAGTTCCTGCATATATGAGATAAGAGCCGAAACATAACCTTCGGTGCTCAATTCGTTCCTTTGCGCCTGTAGTCCTCGTCGATGGGAACCGTAGTCTCTTTGACAAAAAGCTATGTTAAACAATAGGACGTGTTAAAATCAACACCGTGATTTATCCACCGCGTCGTCTTTGTGTGAAAACCTGCTTGACGCCTCGATCATAACACACCGCTTCCGCCCTTCACCTCTGGCCCTGATTACGCGCGAACACCTCGAATAACAATACATTGCAGTACAGTATTGATAAGCCTTCAACCCAATTCAACCCTCCTATCTCCGATAAGTATCTTAGTTAGTACTGGCTGGGGTATTTTATCCGGATGAAATAGACATGGGCTTTCCGAAGTTAAGAACTCATGATTAAATAAATGTTTGTGACATAAAATGTCCACATTTGGTGCCACGAGTGCGGAATATAGATAGATGTTCATGTGATTCGGGAGTGGTCGTTGTAGGACATATTCATGAGCCTACAACCATTGTTGGTTATGAGAGCGGAGGTGAAGTGTTTCGGGGCGTCGGGAACGATTCAACAGCCGTGTAACTACCATACGCCAGTCAGAATATATTGCCTGTAGTTACATGGTTAGTTGTGGTGGTTGAAATTTTATACGCCTGGTTACGCGTCTTGGCAGACCGAGCTGATGGCACTACCACCACTTAGGATATACTAATTAACAAATAACAATTATTTTAAGTTACGTAGTCGTGCATTTGATATTTTATTTGACTTAGTTATCAAATAAATCATGGTGGAATTAGCTAAGATATCATTATCGGCTAAATTAGGAACTCTCACACGAATATATAATAAGTGTGAGGACGCAATTTAAGCAATTCCTATAGATTATATTAATTTAAAGACAGGTCTACCATTGTTAAATGAGCAATGTGATAAATATGAAGAGGCTTACTTCCTATATGAAGTCGAATTAAGACAAGCTGGGGATAAAGAAATGATTCATCATTGCGTGAACAATTATGAACACGAGTGTCAAAAATATCTCGATAAAAAAATTGAATATGAGGGATTACCGTAGTGTGTGCTCATATTCCAATAACAGCTAAAGCCTCTTTACCCCAAATTAAATTATCAGACTTGTCATTACCCCAGTTCTCAGAAGAAAATTGGTTCTCCTTCTGGGATAAATGTAAATTGATTGATGATAGAGCTGACTTAACACAGGTACATAAATTAACTTATTTGTTGGATCAGTTGAGAGGTCCCGCATATTTGTTGGTAAGGGAGTTAACAGTTGAAAATGCCAATTATAATGTGGCGCTCAAGATTCTCAAGGAGAATTATGAGGATAAAGAATTAGTTATAAAGAACCTATTTTGCAGGTTTATGGATCTATCAAGTTCTCAGGATAATTCAAAGGAATTGGAAGAGTTCAGAGTAACTTTGAACTGCACCCTAGGAGTAATTGAAGCTCATAAACCCTTGACTGAGTCAGACTGGATGGTCAGTACTATAATATGGAGGAAATTACCAACCAGGATGCAAGATCGTTTAAATCAGAGGTACAATAGTAATTACTTCCCGGTCAAACAAATAAAGAGGGATTATTGCAGGAGTGCAAACATCAGCAAGGTATTGAGCAGGAGCCCCCCCACAGGGAGATCAAGATTGTTACACCTAGGGTAATCAGCTATATGAACCACCCTTAGAGTTTAAAGATCCCTCGTTAGTGGGTATTTATCCTGCGCCTGCAAAAGTTACGCAAATTAAGCAGCCTGTAATTAGGATTCAAACTTCTCATCCTACCAGTAAACCACAAAGGCCTACTCAAATAAAAGGTACAATCCCTAAATTCAGGGCTACCTCTAGTGAAGTACGAATTAATTGTGTCTTATGTGAGAGGGAACATACACCCTCCACATGTAATATCTATTCAGTTTGTTCCACGAGAGTTAAAAGGTTAATGAGCCTTGGTAATTGCCTAACCTGCCTCAGTGGTAAACATGCTTTAAATGCATGCCCTATGAAGTTAAAAACTTGTAGGAAATGTAAACAATCTATTCATAACATAGCTCTTTGTCTCAACAGTGATATTAACTCAGAAGCTACAGTAGTAAACATGGCAGTCACTAATAAGAGTAGTTCAGCAGCTGTTCCTACTGCAGAATTGAAAGTGAACCACAATGGTAATTCAGTCATTATAAAGACAATGTTTAACAGTGGTGCACAAAGATCCTTCATAAGTAGGGGGATAGTTGAATTGTTACAACTACCCATAATTAATAAAGTGAACTTAGCCATTTCAGGTTTTCTTGCCAATAAAGAGGCTCAAAACTTTGACATAGTTCAACCCCTAGTCCAATTAGGAAGATATATATGCAGGGTAGCCGCTGTAGTTAATAATATTGGTATTAGTTTAACTGTTAATGGACTAAAAGACACAGCTGAAATGCTAAGGGAGAATGGTGTTAGATTAGTTAGTAATACCTTCGAGGCCGTTGATGGTCCTTTCCAATTAATAATAGGCGCTGATTATATTGGGCGTTACCTAAGGAAGGTCATCAAAATATATTACGTCTCTATGTTCACCAGCGCTGGTGGTAATGTAATAATGGGACCCATCACACATACTCACCAAGCCGAACAAGAGGAGAGTATTCCTAGTCATGCACAACCCCTATTAATTACTAGAATTGGAACCACTTTCATGCCCACTCCAATTAGTGAGTCATTAGAGGAAAGTGATATTCCAGTTCATAATAAGTATATTGCAACTAAAGAATATCCAACCCATAATGTGTCGCGAGGAAATACTACCCTCAAATTAAACACAGGATTATGGTTTAAAGGCCCTACCTGGCTGAAAGAGTGTAATAATATGCCTAAACAGGTTTCCACTCAGTCAGACATATCTAGAGATATAATTATAATAAGGGAATCTGTATTGATACCAGATCCTGTGATAGGCATTGAAAAGCTTTCCTTACTAAGCAAACTAATTAAGACTACTAATTTAGTCTTCAAATTCATAAAAAGGGATAGCTCTGATCCTTTGAAGTTTTGGGTCAGAACAATACAAAAGCAAGAGTTTCCTGAGGAATATCAGCTCTTAGCCTCAGCCAGGCCCCATAGCAACAAATTGACCAAATTATTAGGTGTGTACCTAGATCATGAGGGTATAATTAGGTGTCTAAGGCGAACTTTGAAAGCTGATCTTCCAAATACCACCTGCCATCCCATACTAATTCCCAAACGCCAACATCTTACCAAATTATTGGTGGAAGAATGTCATAGGAACTTATTACATGGCGGAATGGCTACAAAATTAGCCGATATCAGAAGTCAATTTTGGATACAACATGGTAGACAAGCAGTCATTTATTACCTCAAATCTTCCATTAAATATAACATATATGAAGGTACACTAGTCGTCTATGTAGGTCCCCCTGAGCTTCCCGCTGATAGAAAGCTCCTAAGATCCTTTAAAGTCACTCGTGATGACTATACTGGGGATATAATAATTTCAGGAGATAACTCTCCCCCCAATAAAGTATATGTCTGCATATTCACTTGTACCTCAATCAGGACTATTAATATAAAAGTAGTCAAAGACCAATGTGCCGAAACCACTGTACAAATGTTCCGGCGCTATGTGGCCTGGGGTGATGTCAACTTGAGGCGGACCTTCAGTTTTCGCTGGCCCCCAGTTGTGAAGATTTTCCACCGTCTACCCTCTCAATTGGTAGAGTGGTGGTTTTGTTCCCCCCCCACCTGGTGAGGGAGGTATTGTTCGCTCATCATAGGGGGAGCGTAGGAATATATATATATATATATATATATATATATATATATATATATATATATATATAATAATATATAAAATATAGCGAAGTGTGTGTGTGTGTGTGTGTGTGTGTCTGTCTCTTTGTCTGTCTGTCTGTCCGCGATAGGTGCTGCCCCCTGTGGCGGAATCCCATCATATGTCACAGTTTTGGAATCAGGTTGACCAGGGGAAGGTTTTAAGTCCACTTATAGGATGATCCGATCACTTTTTTTTCTTTTTTTTCAGCAGCCTATTAGCGAGAACTGTGAAGAAAAAAAAGTGGGTTGCGAGAATTGAGGAAACCTTGATGTAGGGTGATGGTTAATAGGTGAGTGAATGGGTGGGGTGATGGGTAATGGGTGTGGGGTGATGGGTGAGTGAATGGGTGGGGGGTGATGGGTGATGGGTGAGGGAATAGGTGGGGGGTGATGGGTAATGGGTGAGTGAATGGGTGTGTGGTGATGGGTAATGGGTGAGTGAATGGGTGTGTGGTGATGGATAATGGGTGAGTGAATGGGTGGGGGGTGATGGGTAATAGGTGAGTGAATGGGTGGGGGGAATACATACATTTCAGGAAAGTTAGAAGGGCTATCTCGAGAGTCTGTGTTTGGTGGGCCGAGGTGGTGGGTAATGGGTCTATCTGGAGAGTCTGTGTTTGGTGGGCCTTCGGCCCACCAATAGCCCTCCGCAGGAGCTAGCCAAAAAGTCCGCCCGGAGGGCGGCTTTGCTTTCAGGAAAGTTAGAAGGGGCTATGATGTGAATGGGTTGACGTTAATACATACATTTCTACATCCATGATTTCTGGAAAGTTAGAAGGGGCTATCTGGAGAGTCTGTGTTTGGTGGGCCGAAGGCCCAGGCCCACCAAACACAGGTGGTGGGCCACCAATAGCCCTCAGCAGGAGCTAGCCAAAAAGGCCGCCCGAAGGGCGGCTTTGCGGCTAGTATAATAATATAAGCGAAAGTGTGTGTGTGTGTGTGTGTGTGTGTGTGTGTGTGTGTGTGTGTCCGCGATAGGTGCCGCCCCCCGTGCCCCAATCCCATCATATGGCACAGTTTTGGAACCAGCTCGACCAGGGGCAACTTTTAAGCCCACTTATGAGATGATCCGATCACTTTTTTTTTTTTTAGCAGCCTATTAGCGAGAATTGTGGAAAAAAAATGTGGGTTGCGAGAATTGAGGAAACCTTGATGTAGGGTGATGGGTAATGGGTGAGTGAATGGGTGGGGTGATGGGTAATGGGTGTGGGGTGATGGGTGAGTGAATGGGTGTGGGGTGATGGGTGATGGGTGAGGGATTAGGTGGGGGGTGATGGGTAATGGGTGAGTGAATTGGTGTGTGGTGATGGGTAATGGGTGAGTGAATGGGTGGGGGGGTGATGGGTAATGGCTGAGTGAATGGGTGGGGGGTGATGGGTAAGGCGTTAATACATACATTTCTACATCCATGATTTCAGGAAAGTTAGAAGGGGCTATCTGGAGAGTGTGTTACACACTCTCCAGAAAGCTGTGTTTGGTGGGCCGAAGGCCCACCAATAGCCCTCCGCAGGAGCTAGCCAAAAAGTCTGCCCGGAGGGCGGCTTTGCGGTATATATATACATATAATATATATATATATATATATATATTATTTATATATATATATATATATATATATATATATATATATATAGGGAGGTCCCGTTATACGAGCATTCGGTATACGATAATCGATGATACGAGATGTGTAAATTAGGGTCTATTTTCAATATACGAGATCGAAAATCCAATAATACGACATTTAAACTGGGGTGAGTAAAATGATCAAGTTCAAAATGCGCGCCCTACCACTCCCTGGCGAGACAAAGGGGGATTTGGTTGACCCCAGTGAGGTCACCCCTAGCAAGCCGTGACCTGAAGGGTAATTAAGCATATGGTGCGGCCTGACATTTAGGGGTAATTAGCAGGTGTATGGCCTCAACCTTGGGACCGCAGTCAGGTCACCCCTAGCAAGGCATGACCTGAAGGGTAATTAAGCATATGGCGCGGCCTGACCTTTAGGGGTAATTAGCAGGTGTGGGGCCCCAACCTTGGAACCGCTACACTACCTTCTCTTGTATCACGTGGCGTCCCATACATTACAACGTCTTTTTTTGCTTGTTATGCATGTTTTATGTTTAGTTAATGTGCAGTTATGTTATTTTGTGTGCTATTTTCTCTTTCAGAATGCTTTTTCTACAGAATAGGTAGTACAGTATGGGTAATATAGACGCTGTGTGTTTGTTGTGTTTGCTATAGTTTATTTTAGCTTGAAAAATATGTTGTTGTTTTTTTTTTTTTTTTTTTTTTTTTTTTTTAATTGATGGAGTCCTGGAACCAAACCTATATTTTACCATTAGTTATGTGTTTCGTTATACGAGATTTCGCTTTACGAGTATGCCAGGTGGAACTAACTGCTCGTATCTTCGGGACCTCCCTGTATATATAATGGTAATGGGTATTAATTAAGGTATTTAAGTAAACTTTAAGTATTGGGATACGATATACATGCAATCTCAGTAGTATTAATCATTATCACTTTGATTGGAACGACCTGTTATTACTCGTTGTCATAATATTTGTGCCTATTAGATGTGGACACGTGGCTACCATTGTAACGGCCCATCTGCCGCCCGCAGAGCGAGTCAGTACATTTCCAGACCCAGCGATAATAACGGCTATTGCTTATCTTCTCTGATTATATCGAAAAGTTGTATATACACTTTCGTAGACATAGTGTTAAACAATAGGACGTGTTAAAATCAACACCGTGATTATATCCGCCGCGTCGTTTTGGTGTGAAAACCTGCCTGACACCTCGATCATAACACACCGCTTCCGCCCTTCACCTCCAGCCCTGATCACGCGCGACTACCCCAAATAACAAGACATTGCAGTATTGATAAGCCTTCAACTCAGTTCAACCCTCTTATCCCCCCATTTATTTAGTACTGGCTGGGTATTTTGTCGTGATGAGATAGACATTGGTTTTCCGAAGGTAAGAATTCTTGATTAAATAAATGTTTGTGACATAAAATTTCCAAACCTCCGTTAATCTATTCCTGAAAACAAGGTCAAGCATCGTTAATGACACCCGTAGAGAGGCAGTATTTCCGACACGACAGATGGGCAGATAGTTCGCTGAGGAGAGTACTAGCACCTTTACTGAGTGTTTCATACTTTCTGAATGATAATTCACATTAAGGGGTGAAATGCAGGATGAAATGAGTTCCTTTGAAGTATTATTGCCGGAGTTATGGATATCTAAAATTTTGTGTTGCCGGGACATGTTTTGGCGACACTTGTTTAGGAAAGATCGAAGAGAGAGAGAGAGAGAGAGAGAGAGAGAGAGAGAGAGAGAGAGAGAGAGAGAGAGAGAGAGAGAGAGGACATGAATCAAACGCTGCATAAAATATACAGAAATAAAGAAAAACTGAAGGTATAAGAAGAAAGCCAAATAAACCAGAAAGTAGTTGGAAAAAAATTAAAGAAGCTTGGAAAAAAGGAATAGGAAAGGACGTTGGAAAGAGAGAGGGAATAAATAAACAATAGCTGAATGAAAGTGAGAACAAAGGATGGTGAGGAAAATAGTACGGCTGTGTGTGTATGTGTATGCGTGTGGGTGTGTGTATATGTGACTGTGTGTGTGTGTGTGTGTGTGTGTGTGTGTGTGTGTGTGTGTGTGAGTGAGTGTGTGTGGGGAGGGGAGAAGGGAGGAAGGGGAGGAGACATGAAAATAATAATACATACTCGTACACACTCATCTATAGGCAGACACAAACAGATGGACACCCTTTTAAGCTGCGGTCACACGAGCACTTTTTCCGGCAATATTTAGCCGGCAATATTTAGCCAAGGCAATTTCTTGCCGAGTTTTGGTCACATGGACTTTCTTCACAAAGCTAGCCGAGTTTTAACGCCAATTTTGGATTCTCTTTTTAATCGGCGCGGGAGCCAAGCCGTATCTGACGAAGCGTCTTTGGAAAAATAGGGAGGAATAGGGAGAAACTGGAGAAAGAAACGGGAGAAATGTTAAAGGAGCCATCAGTGAGCAACAATAAGATTGCTCCAGTATCCCCTAAAAAGGTAGACAGCCAACAAAGAAAATGGAAAGACCATCACTGACTCACGAAATCCTTCTATGCGTTATACGCCCGTTTTCACTGGTTTACCTGAGCGCATATGCTTGAACAGTCTTGAAATTGGTTCTTGCCACTATGCATTTACTTATTTAAGCTTCTGTACTTTGAATTAAGGCCTGCATTAACACTGAATGTCAAATAATATTCGTAGGTGGTGGTGGTTTCACGTTTGGTTTAAGCCAAAAATCGGCAATAAAACTCCAACATGTTGGTCTTTACTCAAAATCGGCAATTTTAGCCGAGTTTGACCCGGCATTGTCTTGCCGGCTGAATATTGCCGGAAAAAGTGCTCGTGTGACCGCGGCTTTAGTGATTACACTACCTCGCGAATTCTCTACAGGGAAAGGTATATTTAAAACACTTAAAACAGTGATGAGAGAGAGAGAGAGAGAGAGAGAGAGAGAGAGAGAGAGAGAGAGAGAGAGAGAGAGAGAGAGAGAGAGAGAGAGAGAGAGAGAGAGAAAAAAATGTAATGAAAAAAACATGAAAGGAGTCGACTTGAAAAAAACTGACAAGACAGGAAGAGGGGCTGGCGGAAGCTGGGGTGGAAAAAAAGAGAAAGAGGATATGAGAGCAACAAAGCCAAAACAATTCCATAAACTACAAAGCACCTTAGCGGATCGGGGGTTACGAAAAGCGCAGAGAGAGGCAAGACGACAGGGGTAAGCCATAGACACTGTAAAAATCGGACTGCCACGGAATAACGCTGTTGCAAATGGCCCCAGTCGGAAAGACCTTTTCAACTAATGTCACTGGGGAACCAGGTGGATATGACGGGGAAATTCGTAAGAGATTTCAGTTCAATAAAGCATTCAGTTCACTATAAAGCATTTATTTCAACAAAAACCAACATAATTTATTTGCGACGGGCATATTGCTATTATCCATAAATATATAGTATAACGATATTATGTAATATATATATATGCATATATATGCCTATCTTTATATATCATGATATATGCAATATATACGTTTGCATCAATCCCATATGGACCCTGATTTATAATAATTATTATGGTAACTCAGGAAGATATCAGAATTTGTAGTTTTATTCATATAAAATGCATTCTATTATAATATAAGGATTTTATTAATATAATAAAACATAATTATATATATTCAAGTCATATATATATATATATATATATATATATATCTATATATATATATATTATATATATATATATATATATATATATATATATATATATATATATATATTATATATATATATATATACACACACCACACCCACACACACACACACACACACCACACACACACACACACCAAAACTAACAAAAATAAATTCACTATGCCAGGCAACACACTACATATAAACAAACTATTTAATGAACTAGTCTACACACTAACAAACAATAAACTAACTATACCAGGCTAAACCTCATCATCATCATTATAAAAACCCAGTCTCCGTGTTTACAAGGGTGGGCAGGGTAAAGGCTCAGGGAAAGAGAGAACAAACAGTAGAAGTAGTAAAGATCACCCAGTGAAATGGGTCACACAGTCTTTCACTCTCCCATTCAAGCCCTCAGAGATCATCGACTTCCCCCAAACGCAAATTTTCCACAACAACATAAGTCGCTTCACCTGAGTGTGAGCTACACACTAATGAACAATAAACACATAACACTCAGCTTTCAACTTTTAGTATTCTACTACTTGCAACTAGTCAGCTTATTCTTCTTGTCTGTGTTCTGGTTGCGAGACACAATTGCACTGTTTTTACGCTTGGCATGCACTTCACAGTTTTTTTCTTTGTTGTAATTAGATGTGAAAGCATTGGACAGGGCAACTGCCATTGAGAAGTACACCTTCTCGAGAAAACAGTGGTTGTTGGTACAGCACAATGTGGCCAGCTAGTCGTCTTCCTCCCCAATGGTTACAATGACCTTTTGGAAGGCCGCCTTGGGCTTGGTGCAGCCGAACAGGGCATACCTCGTCGCCTTCTCCTTCCAAAGCCACCTGTATATGTAGCACACGTCCTTGGTGAGAGAGACAGCGAACTGGGAGGGACTCACCAGCCTCCCGCGACTCAAGAAACCTGTGAATAATTTCACGGCGACGACCACATCCTGCCCGCGTTACTCCACATCCCCGTCGTCACCCACTTGTACGTTCACCTCGACATGTTCACGTGAAGTCTCCTTGTTCACGAGGAGGTCATAGTAGGACCCACACATGTGAATGTTTCAGACCAAACGTGCCAGGTAACCGACACGTAACCAATTGATTTTGACACAAAGGCTTGAATGGGTAGCAACCTTTTATGTCACACTAATTATAACGTGCACGGAGTAATAACAAATACAAAAAAACACACTTACAGAGACGATTGCGGTAGTGCAGTTTCCCTTACCGAGCGTTCTAAGGAAACTGACACGCCCCGTTGGGGCCGGTATGCAGCACGGCGATTTCAAAACACTGGCGCGTAAACAGTCCAGAGATATAGTGGTCTGTGGTACAGCATATAAATAGATAAACCGAAACAAAGATAACCAAAATTCGAAAAAATTGTGTAATTGAATGAATAAAAATAAGGAAGGTTTAAGAGTTGTGTGCGTGCCAGCAGTGAAAGATGATATGGTAAGGACGAGGAGGATAGATGTATGAGGAAGAAGTTAACAACGAGGAGGAGGAAGGGAAGGAGGAGGAAGAGGAGGAAAACAACAATATGGACGAGGGGAAAGAAGAGCAAGACCTTTAGCAATCTCAGCGGAGTAATAGGCAGAAGTAACTTAATTTGGGTCAGAGAGGAGAGGCTTAGTTCAAAGGGTGATCAAGGGTGTGGTGAGCAATGAGAAATTTGTGTGTGGGAGTTGTGAGTATGGGTGACTAAAATCTGTGTGGAGGAAAAGGTGGAAATAGAAAACGGTTGAAAAAGGAGGAATAAAACAGTGTGAATGAGTTTGTGGTACATGTGATAATGTTGGCAGTAGTAGTAATAGTAGAACCAATAGTGAAAGTAGTAGTATTTGTTGTTGTTTTTGTTGTTACTATTGTTGTACTGTATTATTGTTATTATCATTATTAATTATTTTTATCATTATTAGTATCAGTAGTGGTAATAATTATACTTGTTGTTACAAGATGTTGTATGTTGGATACTGATGTTGTTGTTGTGGTACTAGTAATTGTTGTTGTTACTAATTTAGCCGTTTCATTTATAGCAGGGGAGTTATACGCTATATAAATGCATACGTAACGAGTCAGTTTTCAAAAGTGCAGCAAATTAATAAGTAACATTTAAAAAAAAAAAATTCTCTCTCTCTCTCTCTCTCTCTCTCTCTCTCTCTCTCTCTCCTCGCTCTCTCCTCTCTCTCTCTCTCTCTCTCTCTCTCTCTCTCTCTCTCTCTCTCTCTCTCTCTCTCTCTCTCTCTCTCTCTCTCTCTCTCTCTCTCTCTCTCTCTCTCTCTCTCTCTCTCTCTCTCTCTCTCTCTCTCTCTCTCTCTCTCTCTCTCTCTCTCATGAACATGTGAGCGAAGCCTCGTTTCTGAAATCACATTCGCAGCTATTTGCTCACCCAAGGTCTGCTGCCTCCACTCACTTCACCTTTCCAAGAACTGGAGAGAAAACTTGATAAAAAATGCTTATGATGATTTAATTAATTGTCGTGCCTGCGCGGGGGACTTCTCTTCACTTGTATACTTGTTTCTGAGGCCCGTACCGAGAGTCAAGGCGGTAGAGCGACGAACGGCGAGGTACCGACGAGCGGCAGAACCTTCAAATCGTTACCGAGAGTGGACAGGAATGCAGGGTTGGTTGAGGTCTCACGCGGCAGTGTATTGGCAACAGTGTTCCTTCAAACTGCGTTGCCATTGTACGACTATAAATAGTCTATAATGCGAATTTGCCCGTATACTCATCAAAAACATCAATATATTGATGTTTTATATATTGTTCATCAATATATCAATATATAATATATACATATATATTAACAATATATTGTTAACAATATCTCTTAATCCCTCCAGATTAGGAATGTAATACAAATTCATCTAAGGTTGAGCGAAGACACGGGTGTACCCATGTCTTCAACCTTGACCGCCAACCTTCCTCGCTGCTCTTCCTTCCAAAACAAACCCCTTATATGGTAAGCGAAGGTCTGCCGTTCGTCGTTCGTCGCTCTACCGCCTTGACTCTCGGTACGGGCCTGAGTCTCCCTCAGGCAAGGCTTGTTGAGACTTGTCAGATAACTGTGAATGAGAAAATATTGGAACTGTGGCTGGACAGAGGATGGTAATGATTAGCTATATGGAAAAATAATATATTAAATGAAAACTTTTATTGCGTGGAGATGAATGTAGAGGGAAAAAATTAAAAGTAATGAAGGAACGACCATGTAACTTCCTTGGGAGCTTATTTCAAGAGCCGATGGATCAAAGCCCTATCCCAGATTTCCCAGAAGGTATGATTACAATCCTTTGGAGGTTTTCGGTTAATAAAAAAGAAATCTCCAGTTTTTTATTTGCTATTTCGTTTGTATGACGGAATTTCTTTATTCATGAGGAAATGTGTGACACTATAAATTAACAGCCTCAATGGAAGTGGAAAAGAAGGAGGTGAAACATAAGTGAAGAGAGGAACAAAGATAGCTGAGGGAAAAGAGGAACGAGGATGAGAAGGCGGACATAAAAGTAGCTACAAACATAACAAAAAGAACTCTGGTTAATGGAGACTACAAAAAAGAGAAAAATGAAATTTTGAAAATGAATAAAGACAAACATCAAAAGCAAATTTATAAGCAGAAAAGGGAAAAAATAGATGAATAAGCAACACAAACAAGCGCTTGAAAGCAAGACAATTATCACAAGGGACTAACATAAGAGTGAGTAAACAAGAGAGAAAGTAAACCTGCCTAAATAAGAGGGAAGGGAAGGAAGAAGAGGAGAAGGAGGAAGCGGATAAGATATGAAAAAGGAGATAAGATAAGATACTTTGATCCTATCTAGACACTTTGCAAGTACCAACGACAAGGTTAATGACTATACAAAGTGCCACCACACCAGGATGAAACCGGTGGGATCGAACCGCTGAAAAGGAGAAAGAGTGTAATAGGCAACTATTTATACTTTAAGTTTGCCGCCTCTATGTTTGTAGCATAGTAGTGACCTCTAGCGGCGCCCACTTGCGGACAAGTAGTCCAGCGGATATGTGCACAATATATACCAAACCCTGCATTTTTTAGTAATAACAACCGTACTTGGAACAAAGTTAAAACATGCATATGCAATCAATTTTGGATATGGAGCCACTGAAAATAATCTTCAGTGTAGGTATGGCAGCTATTTTAAAATTGGTCGCCTCACGGACGCTACTCAAATTACGCGGGTGACTTTGTCTCCTCCCCCTATGACGTCACAGCTCATCTCAGCGTTCTGATTGGTCAAGCCGGTCCTGAGAGACATGAGCCACGCGAGAATGCGTGTGTGTGTGTTTGAGAGAGAGAATGCGTGTGTGTGTTTGAGAGAGAATGCGCGCGTGTGTGTGTGTGTGTGTGTGTGTGTGTGTGTGTGTGTGTGTGTGTGTGTGTTTGAGAGAAAATGCGTGTGTGAGTGTGTGTTTGAGAGAGAGAATGCGTGTGTGTGTGTGTGTGTGTGTGTGTGTTTGAGAGAGAATGCGTGTGTGTGTGTTTGAGAGAGAGAATGCGTGCGTGTGTGTTTGAAAGAGAGAATGCGTGTGTGTGTTTGAGAGAGAGAATGCGTGTGTGTATGTGTGTGTGTTTGAGAGAGAGCATGCGTGTGTGTGTGTTTGAAAGAGAGAATGCGTGTGTGTGTTTGAAAGAGAGAATGCGTGTGTGTATGTGTGTGTATTTGAGAGAGAGAATGCGTGTGTGTATGTGTGTGTGTTTGAGAGAGAGAATGCGTGTGTGTGTGTTTGAGAGAGAATGCGTGTGTGTGTGTTTGAGAGAATGCGTGTGTGTGTGTTTGAGAGAGAGAATACGTGTATGTGTGTGTTTGAGAATGAGAATGCGTGTGTGTGTGTGTTCGAGAAAGAGAATGCGTAAGTGTGTGTGTTTGAGAGAGAATGCGTCTGTGTGTTGTGTGTTTGAGAGAGAGATTGCGTTGTGTGTGTGGTGTTTGAGGGAGAGAATGCGCGTGTGTGTGTTTGAGAGAGAATGTGTGTGTGTGTTTGAGAGAGAGAATGCGTGTGTGTGTGTGTGTGTGTGTGTTTGAGAGAGAGAATGCGTGTGTGTGTGTGTTTGAGAGAGAATGTGTGTGTGTGTGTGTTTGAGAGAGAGAATGCGTGTTTGGTGTGTGTGTTTGAGGGAGAGAATGCGTGTGGTGTGTGTGTTTGAGAGAGAAGTTGTGTGTGTGAGTGTTTGAGAGAGAGAATGCGTGTGTGTGTTTGAGAGAGAGAATGCGCGCGTGTGTGTGTGGTGTGTGTGTGTGGTGTGTGTTTGAGAGAGAGAATGCATGTGTGTGTGTTTTAGAGAGAGAATGCGTGTGTGTGTGTTTGAGAGAGAGAATGCGTGTGGTGTGTGGTGTGTGTGTTGAGAGAGAATGCGTGTGTGTGTGTTTGAGAGAGAGAATGCGTGTGTGTGTGTTTGAGAGAGAATGCGTGTGTGTGTGTGTGTGTTGAGAGAGAATGGTGTGTGTGTGTGTTTGAGAGAGAATGCGTGTGTGTGTGTTTGAGAGAGAGAATGCGGTTGTGTGTGTTTGAGAGAGAATGCGTGTGTGTGTGTGTGGTGTGGTGTGTGTTTGAGAGAGAATGCGTGTGTGTGTGTGTGTTTGAGAGAGAGAATGTGTGTCTGTGTGTTTGAGAGAGAGAGAATGCGTGTGTTTGTGTTTGAGAGAGAGAATGCGTGTGTGTGTGTTTGAGAGAGAGAATGCGTGTGTGTGTGTTTGAGAGAGAATGTGTGTGTGTGTGTGTGTGTGTGTGTGTGTGTGTGTGTGTGAGTGTTTGAGGAGAGAAAATCCGTGTGTGTGTGTGTGTGTGTTTGAGAGAGAATGCGTGTGTGTGTGAGTGTTTGAGAGAGAGAATGCGTGTGTGTGTGTTTGAGAGAGAGAATGGTGTGTGTGTGTGTTTGAGAGAAAGAATGCGTTGTGTGTGTGTTTTGAGAGATAATGCGTGTGTGTGTGTGTTTGAGAGAGAGAATGCGTGTTGTGTGGTGTTTGAGAGAGAATGCGTGTGTGTGTGTGGTGTGTGTTTTGAGAGAGAATGCGTGTGTGTGGTGTGTTTGAGAGAGAGAATGCATGTGTTGTGTGTGTGTGTTGTGTGTTTGAGAGAGAATGCGTGTGTGTGTGTTTGAGAGAGATTTCTGTGTGTGTGTTGTGTGTGTGAGTGTTTAGAGAGAGATTGCGTGTGTGTGTGTTTGAGAGAGAATGCGTTGTCGTGTGTGTGTGTGTGTGTGTGTGTGTGGGGTGTGTGTGGTGTTTGTGTTTGAGAGAGAATGCGTGTGTATTTGTGTGTGTGGGATGGAGAAGTGTGTGTGTGTGGGTTTTGTGTTTGAGAGAGAATGCTGTGTGTGTGTGTGTGTGTTGTGTGTGTGTGAAGGGTGTGTGTGTGTGTGTGTGGTAGGTTGTGTGGGTGTGTGTGTGTGTGTGTGTGTGTGTGTGTGTGGGTGTGTGTGTGTGTGTGTGTGTGTGTGTGTGTGTGGTGTGAGAGAGAGAGGTATGATTATGTATGTATGTATGATTTTTATGTCTTCATTTCCCATAGTGTATATACGAAGATCTAGAAGGAGAATCTTTGTTTGTAAGAATAATTGATCCTTTAAATATCACTTGCGGACTCTATACCCCAAATAGTGCTTTAACTATCATAGCATAATTTATGTTTTATTGAATGATTGTCCAGAACCCAATGATATGACACATTGACACACAAATATGTTCTACTCACAAAAAATAAATGGTTGGCGCTCTTTTCTCGAATACTACGTAAAACCTTAATGATTAAAATTTACACCAACATGCTTATGTCCATCGAATATTATCTATAAAAGGTGGTCATAGGCACAAAAGTATGCTTGCATGTGAAATAACTCGATATAATGAAAATGCCTTAGTGCTGCCATTTTAAAATGGCCGCCATCTGCTATATTTGTTGGCTCCATATCCAGTTTTGATTGGATATGCATCTTTTAACACGACCAAGTTGGATTTACTACAAAAAATGCAGGTTTTGACACATAATCCGCTGGACTAAGGTGAAATGCGTAGGGTAGCCGCCAGGTCAAGATGTCTCTCAGTGTTTTGCGCGGGGTCAGTACGTTTTGTCTCAGTGTTAACGTCTTGGCGCAGCTGATTTTGTACACATACCACCAACTTATTACACATAAAAAAAACAAGTGTATCTTGCCTCCCGAACACACACGCGAACGTTACACGACCAGGCAAGTTCCTAAGGGCGTGATTCCGCGAGCGTGCTCACGTCTCAGGCCTATACGCTTGCGGCAGCTGAGACCAAAACCAATCATCTACCACGGTGACAATACGAGGACAACAAGTAGTAGCCACCATAACATTGCTGCAGTCAACGTGGTACTTGGTTCGTAGTGTTGCCTTGTCATATGGGCTGGTTTGAGCACGAGCGGACCTCTGTGCCACTCACGATTGTGCTGTCGGCCGTTAATATGCGCAGCTACCGTCGTCGTCTCCCGCGATGACCTCCATCCACGACAACAAGCTGTGCTCCCTCGGTTTGCTCTGCCGGTTCAGACTCCTGTCTAGCCTCAGCCCTACTTCGCTCCACCTACATCGCCTGCCTGTTGTGTTGCTGGTCCAGCCACGCCGGCCCTCCGTCGGCTAGCTTCTGTCTGCTGTTGGCCTTCCTTCACGCGTGCTTCGCCTTCCTGTATACCTTCTTCGACATACCGCGTGTGGCGTCTCCCGGTTCCATTCCATCCACGACCCTCGTTCCATCGTCATCGCTGCCCCAAGCCTACTGTACTCGTAGCCCGTGATTGCGGCTCACTAATGCTGTGTGTGCTCTGCTTAGTCACCACGCGTCTCGTGGTAGTTTGTTCTGCTTTGGCCCTCAGTGCTTGCCTCGTACTTTTTGACTCTAGGTGGGTTATGCTTCATTGCCAGTCGTTGTTCGAGCACAACAGTATTTAGTGTCAAAGGGTATTTTTTTTTTTATTCTTAATCAGCGCATTTGTGCTCAGAGTGCGTATTTTTCTTGGCCTCTTAACTTTTGTGAGTGCTGTTTTGTGTGATTTTTTTTAGTATAGATTCCAGTGCTTTGTGTTCGAGAAAATACTTTGTCAGGCCATTTTTTTTTATTTCATGGCGCAGTTGTGCCCGGCTGTCGTCAGGCTCCCTTCCCTGCGCTCGCCTGTGATTGGCCCAGGCATCACCCGATTCACTAAAACGTGTTCAACCCCCCCCCACCCCTCTGGCTGCGAGACAAGGCCTGACCGGCTTATCTCTTTGTGCCCACCGCGCCCAGAGTCACCTGACGCGCACCACCCCCCTCCCCCCCTTGCCCTGACCTTCCCGCCAGGTCAAAGATTCGTCCCACGTGGTCTGCCACCCCACCCCCACCCCAGCCCAGCCGCCTGCCCTCCTCTCTCCCCCCTTCCCCCGCGCCGCTGTTCGCAAGCTTCCCTCCTCTCGGAAACGCTTGGACGGCGCCCATCACCCACATTCCTCCAGGTGACTGACTGGATACATATGACTTTCTGCAGTTACGTGAGTGTGTTTTCCAGACCTTCCATTCTGTGCTTCGTCGCAGGCTTGTAAATTTGTATATGTGTATATTAGATTGGGTATAGTTATATTTATTCTCATTTAGTTTTATTGTCCAAGCTCGCTTCGCTCGCTTGGACACCTATTTCAGCCGAAATCAGGTGTCATTAGGCTTAAAAATGTTTCCAGGAATTCTTCTTCTTCTTCTTGTGACTCTGTTGTGGGCAAGGAGTTATACAGGCGCAAAGGAAGAAATTTGGCGCAGAAAGTTATATTTTGTCTCTTAACGTACTTCTGTAGGAACTATTCACTATATGAAAAACAAAATAAGAGTTTAATGTATGTCTAAAGGATTTTTATTTACAGATTATACGCGTAAAAACTGTTTATTTAGGCTGTACACGTGGAGGCCATAAAAGTGTTGCCAGTCAAAAGTTACAGTTTGACGAATATTGTTTTGGCTTCGAAAGGGAAAGAAAAAAAGGCATAAAGGGGGAAAAAAGAAACCATTGAGTCATGTTAAATATTTATATGTGCGTTGCGTGTGTGTGACAGGAAAGATAGAGTCAAAAAAGAGGAGTGTTAATCTCCAAATAAGGATATTTTTATGAGGGTGATCTGGCAAACTAGAGTGGTAGGCCATGGCGGCAGCTCCCGGCCGCTCAGTGCTCCAGATGCAGGCAATTTCCCTGTTTAGGGAACTCAGTAACTACAGGGAAACAGGAAGAAAATTGAATATATACAATAATATAGGGAAATTCGAACGATACGGAGAATATATAACTTTTTTGGTATATATCTCTAAATTACGAGAGAGAGATGAGAGAGAGAGAGGATGAGAGAGAGGAAGAGCGAGACTGAGAGGAGCAGAGAGAGAGATAGAGAGAGAGAGAGAGATATTCGCTGTAAGTCTCGAACAGCCGATAGTTCGTCCGGTTTTGCGCAGCAGTGTCGTACAGTACGTGTTCTGAGGTCCTATCTCAGGACTGCCGTGAGCCATTCTCAGTTTCCCCGGAAAGCTGCCGTTTACCTGATGATGTTGGAAGTCTCTGAAGGATTTATAGTACTGTGTATAATGTCGCCTGTAGTCCATGTCTACGCCTCCAGCCAGAGGGCCAGAGGATTGCACCCTAGGAATATTTTCGGTGAGGGAGGGGGCAAGAGCATTTGTATTCGCAACCTAGTACAACAGTAAATCCGCTAGATTATCGCTAGTCGCTGGATGGTGAAATTTTTTCCCGCATCGGCTGATGGCCTTTTCAGGCCTGATTTATATTTCTGCTGTTGAAACAAAGTTTTGGTGCTGTTAGATGCTGTTCAAGACATTTCGTGAAGCATATGCGCGACCAAAATCAAGATATAGGTGTACACGGTCTAGGTGACCGCGGTCACATCGCTAAGGTAGAAAAACTTAATAACTTATTTTTAACTGACTAGTGTATTTGATTTCTTACAAGAAGGAAACTTTCGGAGAGCCCCATTTGGTTTTTGGGGCCGGGGCCCCCCCCCCACTGCCTCCATACAAGCCCACCAAACGCCAGGGTACACTCAAAGTACAGTGATAAATGGCGAAAGTTCGACCCCAAATTTTTAAGTTGGCTGAATTTTTTTTGGGGGGGGGGGAGGTGTAAAGGCCCTCTGTATTCCATTGCAAATTGTGCAATTCTGACGGAAAAACGATAAAAGGCGAAAGGGAAAATACAGGGCTAAACAGGGAGAGGTTTGCGGTGAATATAGGAGATTTTGGCAGCTCGATCTGGCAACATTGGGCAGCTGGCTCGATAGTGTTGTTTAGGTCTTATTTATAGGTTTATAGTTAAGGGAATATCACGCAAATAGGAACGTAAAACAGGTATACAGAGGCACAGGGGTTGGGTATGAGTGCCTCGTGTATTACATGGGAGTGTATTGTGACTAAGGGTTTGTATTGTCAATTATGTTCAATTCGAGACGAAATTAAGAGGATGTGTGGCTGGAGTGGCAAAACTTCTGGCCCAAAACAATGAAAGCATTCCAAAAAAACATACTCGGGGGTGTAAAGTCGGCACTTACTACATTTGACCTTAGGAATCATCCACAGGGGACCATTGTCTCGATTAGAAGAAGCTGACAAAGCTGCAAAATTACTGGTCACAGGCTAAAAAACCCGCCTGGAGAAAATCTTTGCTATTCTATTGCCGTTTTAAACACGCGGCTCCACTGCGAAGAAAAAAAGAACTCTACAGAGCAAAGCGATCCCATGAAAGTTAGCATATTGGGATTAATGGCTGCCATTTCAAAAAGCACAGATTTAATTCAAATGCAGGAAAAAAATTCGGGGAGTTTGTGGCAGAGATTCAATGGTATCTTTGCCGTAACTTACAGCAAGATGCCGATAATATTGGACGTGCACTGATGATTTGGAGCCACAAGATCAAAGAACTGTTTGGGTTTTATTAACAGGGCTTTTCTTGTAGCGAAGTGTCCAAAGTACTCTGGGCAACACTTGCAGACTGAAACCATGCTTTTGGAACGTAATCTACGACTCAATCCTTTTTTTCTTATTTAAGCAAAATCGGGAAGGTGTTTGTTACCTAAAGGGTTTGAGAACTGCAGAACAGAGGACTGAGCCATTCACATTAGTGAAACTTAGACAACCTCTCCTAATTTTGGCTTTGTCGCTTGGCAGGTTTGACAATTTTTAAACAAGGTCTTCAGCCAATGTTGATCCTGCTCTAGGCAATGTGTTATTGGAGGAAACAAGTTATCAATGAAAGGAGTTCGTGAACATAGGGTGAAACAGGGAAAGCGGGCACTATGTTGATTTCACATTTGTTACAAGGTAATATTTGGATAGAGTGTAATTGATGAAAAGAGAGTTGAACATCAGATGCCAAAGTATGGATAGTCTTTATTTACGAGAAAATGAACGTTAGGTAACAATTTACTCATCAAAGATGGTGTGGGTTGCTGGTTTCAATGGAAAATTAATTCTCTGCAAGTGGTACTGGTATTGAAACCTTGTGTATTACTGAAACAACGCATTGCAAGAAAAAGAATGAACTTAGATGACCTCGAACAACAGCTTAGGAATCGAAAATGAAACCTCTGGTACAAAACCCGGGCAAACCAGTTCAAAAAGGAAAAGGTCAAAAACTTTGGTAGCGACATCGAAAAAAAGCTTACAAATGGCAATTGACTTGACCCTCATGTACAAATGACACTTCTGATATTGCTACTCAGAACAGGTTTCAGGTTGAGTCCTCAGGACGAAGCTATGGACTCTGGGCCAGCTACAAAGCAAAGTGCTGAATTTACCACTGGTCCCACTGACAAAAGAAATTCAAGTAAGAATCGACTGATTCAGATAGGACTCGAATAAAAGATTAACTCCTGGTAACAAAGATTCTGATCACGGAACAATAACTCTGACATAAGCTTCTCTAAATCGGTGTCAACTATTGAAAGTATGATGGTGATGGTGATACTGTTATGAGCATTTCAGACTGCAACTGAAGTATTTGAGAAGAAGGGGACATTTTATTTGTGAACAAGCCAGACATGGCTAGCAAACTGGAAACACCTTAGAAAGTTTAGGTACTCTGAACATACCAAGATGGTGTACAATATTGTATACTGAGGGTATATTCAAGAAAATTCTATTTAGAAAAGCGGTAATATAAAAAGATGCATGCACAATTAGGTGAGGAACAAAGAACGACAGTGTGGACATTGCAAGGAATCTCGTTTGATCAGAAAATAGGTCCAAAGACTGGTTTGTGTCAAAGGTGTAATCAGTTGAAAAGTATAGAGAAAGGGAGTGTACCTAGGTTTTCTGTTGTTAATGACATGACTCCAGGTGAAGTACCGCAGTGCATAAAAATATTAAATCAGGCGTTAAAATTTCCGCTATATGTTTGATAATTCCATACCATACTTTCTTCAAGCGTAACAATGGGTCTCATTGGAGCTTCTGGACAACTGTATAACTTTTGAACAAAAGGTTGACCACTATTTGAACAAAATAACTTCCTTGCCTAGGGCAGTTTCTTTGCTACCCAAATTGTATTGAAAAGGCCTGACGCAATCACAAAAAAACAGTTTAAAGCAAAACAAGGCAGTATATCATTGATGCTCTAAAATGGTTGGTTCAAAACAATCAGAGTATAGGCAGAGCATTATTAACTATAGGTACAATGGAGAGAGTATCCAGAAAGTGGTGGCAATGTTGAGGAACTAGAAGGAAATATAATTGATGATGAAAATTTGCTCGAGTGTCTGAAAACCAATCCTCGTTGCCTTGATTGAAGACGGAGATAGATGTGTGCCGCTGTTGCTGCTCAACAAGAGGATGATGATGGTGACATTACAGGCCAATTCCACCGTTGGAGAAGCTTTGAGCAAGGGTATGTTAATGAACATATCAATGAAGGGCTGTTGATTCCTCAGGTTGGTGGTTCCGATGAGTCTTCTGACAAATTCCAGTCTTGGAACTTTTGCAGTGCTCTGAGCCTGCAAGTGAGTTATGCCAGGTTCTTTCCTACACGTCTTTTCCTCATCTCTTCCTCGATGGTAAAGGTGATTTTACTAAGCCAAGGTTGGGCAATCAACATACCTTCATGGATGGGCTAAACATTAGTCTGAGGTACGACAGAAGGTTTGCAAATGATCCAATATTTCCACTAATTGTAACAAAATATGCACCACCAAAGAGGGAAAACACAACTCTAGGTAATCTTACGCACAGAGACACATGGGTCATTTAAGTGTTTAAAGAACTGAGGGAAACGGTAGACCAAGGTGGACAATCGCCATTTAAAAAGGTTTGTACTGTTCTGTTCTAGTGGCATCAAGGGGCAGCAACAATTCTTTTCACAGCATATCTCAAAAAGCATTGCTTTCTCGAAATCTCAGAATTAATTTCAAAAGATGAAAAATAGTTCCACAGTTCTGACTGTAAAGACCCAGCAGATTTTCACTGGTAGATTGCATAGGTTACTACCTGGCCTCAGAGGAATATTTGAAACAAAAACTGTGGTGAAAAGTTGGGTGACAAACCTGAAGGCCAAGGATCGGTTAATTACATTGATGAAAGACAGATTACTTACTCAGGCATAAAGGCTGTTCGGGAAAACGTTGACATTGGAATGATTCTCCAAAAGGGGTAGATTTGCTAAATAAATAAAAAACCTAATAAAATACACGGGAATATGTCTTAAAACCTTAATTCGGATGGTCGAAGACTTACATAATGAGAAACATGAGTTTCAACGTGAAGTTGCTATCCACTGCCAAATGGTAATATCTGTTAAAAATGGACCAACAGTAAAGATATGGATCTGGCCTGAAAGCTTGTGCCCATAGTTTCGACAAGATGAACCTACGTTTGTGGTAGAAAAAGAAGAAGAAAAAGAGAAATCTTGGCAGCTAGAAAGAAATTGATAAAATTCAAACTCGTCTATTGCTGGTATAGTGCGGACTCATCCAAACTTGAGACCCCAAAACGTCCTGCAACATTGGGACAAAATGGCTTCCGGACCTCTGACAATGTACTTAGAAAAGAAATTTAAAGACCATGTGGCCATTAACAATGAGGACTTCTCAAGCAAATGAATGCTGGTTTACGGGTAATGTCTACACAAATGTAAATTGGGTTAACTGTCAAAATCATAAAAAGGTACAAAATGTCCTGATCCGGAAACCACCCTTGTCTAAGCCTGGTAGGTAATCCCCACAAGGTCAAAGTCTTAGTTTGCGGTTCAAGATCTATGGGGAGTATCAGGCTATGAGCCTTTTTGCGGATCAAAATGGTTGGTTCTAGATTCTGTGAAAGAAAGCCCAGGATGAACTAAACTCTGCTGTTTTAAGGTGTTTTCCCTATGAAAGACAAATTGGTATTTTACAAGAAACACCCCTCAATTGTTGGTCATATATGTGAATTGCTATTAGTTTGGATGGCCCCACACACTGAATTCAAAAGACTATTTCTTCATATGAATCAACTTCCAAGATATCTGCTGAATACATAATGAAACCAGAGACCCAGTCAGACATCTTCCTAGGCATAGCAAAAAGTATCTCTTCAAAAAATCAATGCGGGGGGGGGATGATACCACACTCGGAAGGTAGCCACGAATTTGCAATGCCACAATAGGTCAAATGAGACATATCGGTAAAATGAGTGTTTGTTGATTATATAATATTAGGATTACCCTAGGTCAAATACAGTAGACAACCACGTTATGCGGACTTGAAGGAAGAAAAAGGTAAATAAAACAGTTGCCGATGATTCGGAAGATATTGTGACGATGATAATGGCAGCGATGCATACTGGTCCAGAGGAAGCAATGCAAATTTTCCCCCCCAAAAAACTTGTCAGGAATTATCCTCTTAGTTCAAGTGGGACAAAGCATCCAAAATTATATTTGTCTGAGAGAATTCATGGTGTAAATTTCACCTTTAAAATGGAAGGTCAGAAAAGTCAATGTTTCCTGCTTCATACACAATTATAGGTACATTGTGACAAAGATGACCCAAATATGAGGACTACTGCAGTGCTTGTGCTCATGGCAAGCCTGGTTGTACTCTAGATAATGTGGTAAGGAGTTTGTCTTGTGAAGCCGAATTGAAAGAGTTTGTAAATAAACCGTTGTGTCCAGAAATTATCCAAGAGGAGTTTAAGCGAGGTCAGATACCAATACAGAATGGCCATCAGTCACCAGAAACATAATCCTCTTAGATGTAGTACATGTTGAGGAGGAGGAACCAGAAAAATACAGAGGTAGATGAGTGATGGAGTGCAAAATATTGGTAATGATGCCGGTGTCAGGCAGTGTAAAACATGTGTCAGAGGTTGGAGCAACATCCTGAATATGTGATGACTGTTTTCCGAGGGAAAATGAAAGGAAGTCTTTGATATGCCCAGGTTATGCGTATAACTGACTTTCTGGATCTAAAGGATCGCCCAAGGTTTGATGAGGCAGAAAAAAGAAAATTGCAGTATTGCCAGAGGGTGACAGTATGATGGTTGTGATCCTTTAAAGCTAAATTCCAAAACAGGAAAGTTATTACAAAATGTAATTGATTTGGTAGAAAAGGCTGTCTGCTCTAACACTCCCTTTGCATTTAAAAACATATCTGGTAAGGGCGGCTGTGGTAAAAAGCTTCTTGCTAAATGTATGTATCCAATCCATTGTTAGAGAAGAGCTGGTAAAAAGTTTCTGGTAAAGGCTGCTCCTACAGGTACAGATGCATCATGATTGAGGTAGTACCTTGCACTTCTTTGTTCAAGCTTCCATAAATGTCGGGTTGGGTAAGGATATATCAAGATTGTTTCATGGAGGATGTTCTTCAGGAACTTACAATGAAATTTGAAGGCACCAAGCTGCTTGCAATTGGTGAAAGTCAATGATGGGGCCTGTATAGGTTGACATGACAAACAAATATTGCAGGAAATCAAAAACACCAATGAACCCTTTGGAGGATTTCAATGATATTATGGGGGACTTGCTCAACATTCCACCAGTACTCGACTCACCCTCTACGCTTGTAAAACCCAAACTAGATTCCATGATAAACTGGACAGTTCCGTGCTCAAGCTTTTCAAAAATGACTGTGGTTATTAGATGAAATCATGAGGCAACAAAGTGTTACGATCAAAAAAGATTTCAGACATCTTTTGACCAAATTGTCCCATGGTACTTTTGATAGAAAATGATGGTATAAATTGGGGAACCGTGACCCTTAAACAGCAACAACTTCACTCCGTTGAAAGGAAGTTTTGGAAAGTAGTGCCATCATGTTCATGGGCATATAATGGGGACTTGGCAAAGAGCATAATGTCGACGGATAGCTCATTAGGTAACCCAATTTGCCTGTGCTGTCAGAGCTGAGCACAACTGTGTCACAGCAGCTCATAGTAAGATCTCTTCAAACCAAGATGGTGGTTTGCTAAAACACTTTGTTATACTTGTAAAGGTATGGATGTAATGTTGGTTGGTGTTAATTTTGGAGTGAAGCTGTTTAACCAATGGTACTAGAGGTTGTGGTCAGAACAATTATACAAATCTGGTGTAAGGCCCCCAAAACTTGCCTGCAGAGGTCTTCGGTAGAAATTTCTCAGTTCAAGGGAGATCTCTTGGAGTGACATGTGAAACAAAATTAGTACCAATTCTGTCCCATAACTAAAACATGGTATGAAGGTAAAAACCCTTTGCATGAGAACAATGTTTCCAATAGTTTCCCGCATACGGCCATCACAATTACATAAGAGTCAAGGGCAGAGTTTGATAGAGTTCTCATCAAACTTAGGTGCCAAAGATTTGCGGGTAGGTCTTACTTATATGCCATTAGATAGATGCAAAATATTTGAAAAACTTGCATTTATATAACCATACCAAATAGGCAGAAGGTTCTTACATTTGAAGTAAAAGATGTTTTTCAAGGAAAGTTAAAGCAAGATGAAAGAGAGAAAACAAAAGTGATAAAGATTTGTGTATGAAATGGTGAGTTTAAAAATTATATTGGGAAATACAATTATGACAATTTGGTTGGCTAGCTGCAATCGGCATACAGGACGGAACAAAATAACAAAAAAGGACCTCTGGCACTAAACCCAATGGGCGTACGGGTGCTACTGCAAGGTCTGTAGTCTACTTCCCCTTGTCCACACAACAAAAACAAAACAAAAATAAACACATAAATCGAGGCAAGGTATCCAAGGCCCAGACATCCAGGAGAGGAGACCATACCAACATCTCATCAAGCAAATCAGGTAATATTTTCAATACAATATAAATATATGCAGTATATTTCGCTACAATCATTTTGACTGTTCAGGCCCAGTCACCAACAATGAGGACTACACTGGAATTTGGATCTGACCTAAAAGAAGTTTTAAATGTGCTTGAGCAGGACTGAATCAAGCCAACAAGAAGTCACACTATTCTTGCTGATAATTCAACACCAGGCAAGCAAAGAAGAGCAGATTTATGCTGGAGTTTAGTAAATTTCTTTGATTAAATAAATACCATCTATGGTTTTAAAACAACAAATTACAATTTAGCCCTTTTCTTTTCTTTGTAAAAAGTAAAGAAAAAAAAGGGATGGTGAAGGCTAGGTTGGGTTAGGTCAGGTTGTAATAGAAGTATTTTAAGGTGAGGGTATTTAAAAAGTTGACTTAGCCTGTGCGAGCTTGGACACGTTCCACATCTTTAGTGTGGACGTCTATTTCCTAGTATTATATATATATATATATATATTATATATATATATATATATATATATATATATATATATATATATATATAATATATATATATATATATATATATTATATATATATATATTTTGTTTTTTTGTTTTTTTGTTGTAGGGTCTTTCGGCTCACTTGCAGTTTTTATTTCCGTGTCATATGTTTCTACTGTGTTTTCTTTCTTTCTCCATGACCCTCACATTAGGCCTTGCCCTCTGTTGCTTGTGAGCCTTTATCCTATCGCACAGTAGTCTTCTTTCAGTTAATCTTCCCATTTTCCTTGTGCGTTCCCGTTTTCCTTCTCCCTCACGGGCTACCACTCGTCATACCATAGTTTCCCTGGCTACTTTTGTGCCTGATTTGTTTTTCTCTCTGTGTATATACTAGCGTTTCTGGTTTAAGCCTATGGTTCACGATGACGCTGATTTCGTCAGAGTGTTGCGATCACGCTCTGTTGTTCCTTTCGGTTCAGTTCAGGAACTCCCATTCACTATGGCCCCTAATGATCCTGAGTTGCATGCCCCACCGGTGGCTGCACCGTCACTTACTCCAACCATTAAAATTCTACACCAGGACCCCTTGTCAAACGTTTTTCTGGGGAGGATCCTTCCTATTCGGCGCTCAATTTTTTGGATCATGCGAGGACTTAATGCGTAATTTAAGCTTGGAGTTGGATTTCGACAAAATTGCCTATGTGCGTAGCCAACTTGTACCAGATTCACGAGCGGCATGGATGATGTTGGCAAGTGCGTTGCAGTCTGGCCATCTAAATAACAGTTATCATGAGTTCAAGGACAATTTTCTGCAGGTTTTTGGTTCAGGTCAGCATCGTGGTGGTTTACAATGGGTATTTCGCATGACTGACTCTCTCACTAATCGTCTTGGCACGGCTGATCATTTTGATGGCCAAGTTCTTGCTGCGCAAATCGCTGATGACGCTGTATCATCACTGCGTAAGGCTGATTGGTTCAAAGACGACGCCATATCTTGCAAGGACATTCGCGTAATGCTAGAATATGCCATGTTTGTTGCTCATTTAACTGCTGAACGTCGCCGCGTTGCCTCCTCCATTGATTTTAATGCCAAAGACAGACTGCTAGATTTCGCTTCAACTATTGAAAAGCGTATTGCAGAAAGTTCTCTTCGTGTCCCTCCGGCGCCGTCGCCTCATAACATCCCGATCGCGCCTGTTATGTTTAATGCTGTTGGTTCTTCTGCTTCTCCTCCCTTGCTGTGTTCATTTTGCTCGAGGACAGGCCATACCTCACAGCGTTGTTTCCGGCGTAGACGACAAGTAGCTCGCGAGACTCCTGCCCCACAGGGCTCGTTCTCTCCCCCTTCCTCTCATTCTCGCGACAACGCTTCAGCTCGCTCTTACTTAGGACTATAGTTAAGAACTTTTCTCCACCCGTTGCATCGTAAGGCGGTATACAAGAACCAAAAGAGGTAACGCAACGGGTGGAGATTTGAGTCAGCTGATTCGCGACACCATGCAGATCCCACCTTCATCTCGCTGTGCACTTATTCCATCCTATTTCTTCCCAGAGCATTACAGGTGAGTTTTTAACACAACCGAGAGTAACATGCATACCTTGTGAATGCACACGTGTCATAATTAAGGTAAAATTAGGTGCAGGAGGCCTTATATTGCTGTGAGAAGTGGTGACGAAGGAGAGCGGCTGTGGTGGTGGTGGTCCGCCTATTGCTTGTGGGGCTGGCCACATGTTCATGGGACGGGATGAAACGTACATCCCGTCCCACGGGGATGTACTACACCCCGTCCCAAGCCCACTCGGGCCCCTTTTTTTTCTTCCTCAATGCCTCAGATAAGTGGCGAACACTAACAAAGCTATTATTTTAATGGCAGAAAGGATAAATTAGGCTAGTAAAAGGAATTAGATAAGTGTAAAACCGTCAAAATACTGATGCCGCCTTGGACTCGCTTGTGTTGGTACGCCTGCTTTTGCAGCCACTGCTTGTGTTGGTTCGACTGTCAAATATCCACCGGTCGGGCATTTCTTGTAGATGCCACCGGTGGATATACGACTGTGGGGAATCTCCACCGGCCGGAATTTGACGAGCATTCTTGAATATAGCCCTTAGACGCCGCTACGCGTCCTTCTCCATTGCTTCCCTCCCCGAGGTTGCAGCCTTCTCGCTCCTTTAATAAACGTGGTGGTTCTCAGACTCCTCTGTTCTGTCACGTTTACGGTTTTGGTGGCCACGGTTCAGATGACTGCTTCACGCTTCTCAATATGCGTGACAGACGTGCTTCACAGGTGCACTCTTCACTTCCTCAGTCGGGGGAAGTTTCGCGCCGCAGGCTTACCGGACCGGATTAGCTAATGCTCACCTGCAGCGGCGACCCCCCACGGTTGATTCTCCGTCATTCTCTGCCATGTTCACAGTCTGTGGTCAGTTCTGTCGTCGCCGCTTGCTCTCAGCACCCTTTCTTGACGATACAAGTGCACATTGGTAAGTCCCGTCTGTCTTTGGGAGTGGACACAGGTTCTTACGTTAATGTTTTATCTGAAGCTGCATTTTTGGAATTACAAATAGTTTTCCTGATGATGGTTTTCATCTCCAACCTTCGCATTTTCATCTTTCCGGCATTGAAGGTTCTGCTTTGACGATTTTAGGGGTTGTATCACTCCCAGTTCGTCTTGCTGAGTCATCTTCTTTCCATGCCGATTTCTATGTAGTGCGTGGTTTTGCGTTACCTTGCCATAGTTTGCTTGGTCTCGGCTCGCTTACGCAGCATGGTATTGATATACATCCAAGTCAAAGCGCTCTTTCGTTCAATGGACGTTTTCTTCCTGCCATGACTGAAGCGGATACCTTTGCTTCGTGCTCCGCCTCCTCCTGCATGCCAGCGACCAATGCTAAATACTGCTCCTCCTCACAATGTTCGCCCGCCTCAGCGCAACGATGAATCGCGCCGTGTTTCTCAGCAATGGCCTTACGTTTCCGCTATTTTGGTGGGTGACCAAATCATTCCTTCCCGTACAGCTGCTCGCTTGCCTGTTCGTGACTGAGGCTCCTATAGGCAGCGATGTTTTGTGCCTAAGTGGAACTATGCGCATCAATAGCCTTGGCCTCGAGTCTACTCTATGTGCCTTGCGCCCTGGTCATATCACAGATGTCCTTGTTCTCAATAACACGGGTGCATCAATTACAGTTAAAAATCGTACTTTCACGAGCAAATTTCAGGTTTATGATAATCCTGTTCAGGACAGTCCACCTCTACTTCCTGTGGCTTCTATTTCGACCCTGCAGGATGAGTCTTCTCAGGCTTCACAGGCTGACATTGTTGAGCGTCTTAAACCTTGTGTACGTGTTACTGACTATCCTGACAGCAAAGATGAACTCCTTCAAACTCCTGCTCAATTTTGCCAGGTTATAGCGCTGCCCGATGAGCGTTTAGGAGTTACTACTGATCATGCGTCTCACGTCATGCACTTACAGCCTGATACAAATCCTGTGTATACACCTTCCTACAGGTTTGCCTCATAGCCAAAAAGCTATAGTTGATGGCATGATACACGACATGTGCGAGCAAGGTGTTTTCGGGAAATCCCAGTCTCCTTGGAACTCGCCTTTGTTCCTCGTCCCAAAGAAAGACGCGCCCATGGCGACCAGTCATTGACTTTCGTCGGTCAATGATGTAACGGTTCGGATCATTATCCTCTGCCTCTCTTAAGTGACCTTTTACAAAGCATTGGACGAAATAACACTATTTTCTCTAGCCTCGACCTAGTTTCAGGCTATTGGCAAGTGCCTCTTGACGAGCGCTCTCGTGAGGTCACTGCATTCTCTACCCCGTCCGGGCATTACGAATGGTTACGTATGCCCTTTGAATTGAAAAATGCACCTCTTACCTTTCAAAGGATGATCAATTCCTTGTTTTCAGGCATGCTAGGTAAAAGTGTTTTCGCTTATTTGGACGATATAATTATCGTTAGCAAAGATAAGGCGACTCATTGCTCTCAACTTAAAGCAGTGTTCGGAAAACTGCATGAGGCAGGTCTCAAAGTAAAACTTGCAGAGTGTGAATTTCTGAAATCTCGAATCCAGTTCCTTGGATCGGGATTTTGTCTTGGATCGGGATGGTATTCACACGGTGGACACTAAAGTTAGAGCGGTAAAAAATTTCCCTACGTCAAAGTATACAGAAAATGTACGCTCTTTTCTTGGTCTTGCGGGCTACTATCGCTCCTTCATAAAAGGTTTTTCGTCGGTAGCGTCCCCTTTAAACAGACTCTTGAAGAAGGATGTTCCTTTTCAATGGAGCCCAGTGCAAGAACAGAGTTTCAATGCTTTAAAGCATGCCTTATGCAATGCTCCTGTTCGTAACTTTCCAGACTTTTCTGAGCAATTCGTTCTCTGCACGGACGCATCTGCTCTAGGCCTTGGTGCTGTTTTTATGCAGTCAGATGACAGAGGTAAGAATCATGTCATTGCGTTTGCCAGTCGCGTCTTGAACGATGCTGAATCTCGCTACTCAGTCACTCATCTCGAAGCCCTTGCCGTGGTCTGGGCTCTCAAATTTCAGGGACTTTAAATCTTTGGCTACCCTATTCAAGTTTTCACCGATCACGCTCCTGTGACTGACTTATTCAAGGTTAAAAACTCAATGGGCCCTCGCTCGTTGGTATCTGACGATACTCGAGTTTTCGCCAAAATTCAAGTACTTGCCAGGACGTCCCTTTAATTGTTGGGTGATTCATTGTCGCGTAATATACCTGTAGCTCCTGTTGCTGTACTTCCTAACCTGTCCCTTGATCAGTTACGTGATGAACAACGTAAAGACGACCAGTGGTCTAAAGTCATTTATGCCCTCGAATCCGGCGATGTTCCACTCTTCCACGCATGTCCCTGCCTTTGTCTAAATTCTCGTTGTCTGATGATTGTGTTTTGCTTCGTGACACTGTGATTGTGCAGAGACGTGTTCACCAGTTAGTAATTCCTGATGTTTATAAGGACGTTGTGCTTCACTTGCTCCATGAGGTCCCTCATGCGGGCCACCCTGGTCGCGATAGATGTCTCGCTGCTGCCCGCCAGAAATACTACTGGCAAACTATGCGAGTCGACGTTGAGCGTCACGTCGCACAGTGCCTTTCCTGCGCACAACACAAAGGTGCTGTTAATAAACTAGCCCCTATCCTGGAGTACCCAACCCCTGATGGCCCATGGGATACCATTGCCATAGATCTTCTGCAGCTTCCTCGTAGCTATCAAGGCTCTACGTATGTTCTTGTCTGCATTGATCGCTTCAGTCGCTTTGTCGTCTTGGCGCCACTACCTGATAAGTCTGCGGATGCAGTTGCTCATGCCTTAGTGACGCATGTTTTCTGCCCCTACACAATACCTTGAGTGATTGTGTCTGATAATGGGACAGAATTCAAGAATGGAGTCCTGGAAGCGATTTGTCGCCAGTATGACATTACTCAAACTTTCACGGTCATTTACCACGCGGCCTCAAATGGTTTGGTTGAGCGTGTCAACAGGAAAATTCTTGAGATTCTGTGACATGTCGTTGGCTCTATTCATGAGGCTTGGGAAGATTGGTTGCCTCAAGTAGCAGCATTCATTAATGGTGCCACAAACAGCGCTACTGGAAAGACACCACACTACATTGTCTACGGGCACGAAAAACGTCTTCCCTACGACTTACTCGCTCAGCGCCCCCCGCTCTTTTACTCGGTAGATGATTATACTAAATCAATTTACTCAGTTGCACGTCTTTAGTAAAATTCATGCCGCGGTACGTGACAAACTGGAAGCCTCGAGAGCGGAGGTTATCTATCAACAACACAAGCGTGCTCAGCCTGTCACTATTGACGTTGGTGACACAGTCATGCGAACTACCCCTGAACGCCATTCGAAGCTCGCTGCTAAATTTACTAGTCCTTATCTAGGGTTGATAAACTTTATGGTCACAAATTCAGAATTTTAGATCCTCTTCAAAACACCACTCAAGTTGTTCATGTTGATAGCCTCAGAACAACTAATGCGCCTCGTCCTGATGCCGTGACCGATGACGAGTCCCCGCTTGATCGCAATGACCAATGACTCTGGCACTGAATCTCCGCGACCTCTGGACTATCGGCAAAAACTTAGATCGGCTAACCGTGACTAGGTTTTCAACCTTTCTTTTGCCCTATCTGCCGCATACACCGGCTCATGTTTTAATATTAATTAATTAGTATTAGTTTTTGTACTTGTTTTGAGTGCGTAAGGCTCACACAGCTCCGGCATCGGCTACTTCTTGCCACGCCACCCTTACACATTTTTTTTTCTCTGTCTCTTATTTGTGTGTTAGATTTAAGTTATTTTATTTTACCATTTTATATATGTGTTTTGTTAGTATTCCTATTGCAATGTCATGCTTTTTTTTTTTGCCCTGTTTATGCCTTATGTTGTTCTTTTTGACTTGCGTTGTGTAACTTACGATTCAATTACTTTTGTTGCATGACTTATCTTGTATTATGCACTTTTCAATATTTTGCAATTTAGATCATTTATTCTTTGTGTAATCGGCGCCTTGCCTTATCAGTGGTCCGTGAGGGCACGGCCGGTGGCGGTAGGTGACCGAGCATTGTAATAGCCAACTATTTATACTTTAAGTTTGCCGCCTCTATGTTTGTAGCATAGTAGTGACCTCTAGCGCGCCCACTTGCGGACAAGGTGAGCGTGGTCAGCCGCCAGGTCAAGTAGTTCTCTCAGTGTTGCCGCCGGGGTCAGACGTTTGGGCTCAGTGCTTAAAGTCTTGGCGGCAGCTGATTTTGTACCAATAACTCATCATTAATTACACCCTAAAGATTTCAACACAAGTGTATTCTTCCTCCCGAACCACACACGCAACGTTACAAAGACCAGGCCCCCGTCCATAAGGGGGTGATTCACCGAGCCACGCAACACGTGCCTTCCACCGCTCAGGCCTATACCGCCACGCTACCTACAACCAATCCTACCACGGTGACTACGAGGACAACAAGCTATAAGCCACCATAACAAGAGAGGAGGATTACAAAAGCTTAAGAGGGAATAGGTGGTGATGGTGGTGGTGTTTGGAAGGGAGAGAAGAACAAGTAGGCTGAATGACAGGTGAAGGGAGGGAAACTTATTTGCTGTGTCGCTGGTGTGCTGTGATGGATTTGGAAGAAGTAAGCGTGTGGAGTAGTAGTAATACAAGCAATAGTAGTAGACGTTGTTATAGTACTAGATGTATATCAGGTATATAGGTGTACTAGTAATGGGAGGTGCAGGTGTATGGAGGTGGTGCAGGTGGAAGGAGTGGAAGGGGGAGAAAAACAGACGATGGAGTGTAAGTGGACAATAATAAAATAAAGGAAGATTAATGAGGTCTGAGTGGGTGGATCGAAGGAAAATGAAGACTGAAATAGAAGAAAATAAAAATGACGGATAAGAAGCAGATGGTACTATAAGGGGGAAAAAGGAAGGAAAGCTTATTGAAAAAGAAAGATAATATGGATTGGAGACAATATGAAGTAAGTTCATGAAGAGAAAAAGGATGATGATGATGATGAATTGGGTGCAGAAGAAAACAAAGAGGAATGATAATGAATAAGAATATAAGCAACAGTTGAAAATGTTGTAATGGCAATGGTGGTCATGATAATAGCAGTGGTGGTGGTAGTGGTGGTTGTGGTTGATGTGGTGTGGTAGTGGTGATGATGGTGATGGTGGTACTGGTAGTGGTAGTGGTGGCGGTGGTGGCAGTAGCAGTAGTAACTGCTGAGTCTAATGTGACAGTCGAGGTAGATGTAGTAATTGTATTAGTAGTAATAGTTATGAAAGAAGTGTTAGTAGCAGTTAAGGTGATTATGGTGGTGGTGTTTGTAATAGTAGAAGTAGTAGTAGTAGTGTGGTAACCCTACACGACATAGAATGAGAGAAAAACTACAGAAATCAAGAGAAATAGAATGAGGACAATAAAGGAAGAATGATAAATTAAGATAACCAGAGAAACTCTGCACAACAGTTCCAGCTGGTTATCTATGACTCATAGATTATAAGAAACAGAGAGTAAGTTAATCAGACAAAGATGAGTAACAAGAAAACAAGACTACTAGCTAGCTCATCGAGATAGAGCAATCGCAGATCTTATGACTCATGGGATAAGCAAGCGGATGGTAATCAGTACGAAAAGCCAGGACTCCACCTGCTGAATCTTGATTGGGCTAAGATACGAGTGTCACACCTAAAATGGGCATGACTTATGCATGGGTCACCAATATGGGTCATCCTTGTATATAGGGAGGACGTGCTAATATGAATGTAAAATGAGCCTTACAGTATATAGGAGCAACTTTCAGGGGCGGAAGTCACTCGGCCGAGGACTCGATTCAGGGGCGGCCAAGAGACAACGACTGAGGCGAGATGACCACTCTGTTCATAGTAAGTGAGGTCTAAGCGTACAATGCAAGTATTTAAGCAGCTCTTAATATTAATATACTGTAGGTTGTGTGTTTTTAAGAAGGAGGAATATGTATAGGATGTTATAAAATGTGTGTATTATAGGAAGTTTAAGTATATGAAATTGATTATGTGAACAGAAAAGCGTGGAATAACTGTAATTATTACAATTCATTTTGAGAGTAATGTATGAGTTAAATATTGACGGCTCAGAGAAAAGTTTGTTAATGTTGAGCAGTAAACACAGAATATACAACCGTGTTTCCTTTGAACCCCGAAGCCTTGACTTACACAGGGAACAAAAAAAATCATGAAACCTTGCAGGCACGACAGTAGTACAAGTGGCACTAGTGTAGTGACAGTAGTAGTAGTAGTACTAGTAGTAGCAGCATCAGCAGTAGTAGAAATCACCACACACACACACACGCACACATAATCGCAACGATGATCAAGTGTATAGAGCGTTGGCCTGCCATTCTGTGGTTAAACGGTTCGAATCCTCTGCACCCGGGCATTTTTCTCTGACAAATTCGGCCGGTTAATATCCCCCTTGAGCGAGGGGATGGGTGTGTGTGGTGTGTGAGGTCCCAGCATTACCCAAAAGTCGGTAATAATGAGCTCCAAGCTCGCACCGGGAGGGTTAAACTGGCGATCGCGAGTCCAACTCATTTGGACAAGACCA
Source organism: Chionoecetes opilio (assembly GCA_016584305.1). Classification (NCBI taxonomy): domain Eukaryota; kingdom Metazoa; phylum Arthropoda; class Malacostraca; order Decapoda; family Majidae; genus Chionoecetes; species Chionoecetes opilio. The sequence goes on along the minus strand of JACEEZ010021231.1, from coordinate 39,855 downwards.
TGGGTGAATTACACACACACACACACACACACACACACACACACACACACACACACACACACACACACACACACACACACACACATGCATACATACATACATACATACATACATACACACAGTCACATACACACACACACACACACAATACAGTTTAATAAAGTGCTGCCTCGAGGCTTTCACTTCCGGTTAACAATATTTTGTTTAAATCAATTTGTTCTGCAGTTCCTGCAGCTTAATTAAATATTATCAACCTCCCCTCGCACTATGCTCTTCTTCCATAAAAAATATCTTCCTCACCTTCTTCCATATCTTCCTTATCTTGTTCCATATCTTATATATATATATATTTTATCTCCTCATATTTCCATCATCTCCCTCTCTCCTCTCCTCTCTCCCACCTCGCCTCTTTTTGATTAAGTTGGCCGAGGGAGGGAGAAGGAGGCAGAGGATGGGGTCTTGGCAGGGAGGGATTAGTCTAGAGAGGGAGAGAGGGAGGGAAGAAAACACAATGAGAGAGGAGAGGAGAGAAGAGAGAAGACTGACAGCTGATGTCGTAACATACTGAAGGTTAGAGCCCGTTTTTTTATTTTTTTTATTTCCATTTTCCCTTTTTATCTTATGTGTGTGTTATTCCTTTCCTCTCTCTTCCAACTTCCCTAGATTGGCTTGTCTCGGTCTACCACTTGATTGGCTTGTCTACCACACTTTTCACTCATTGTACTTTTCATATCCTATAAACACTTAACCACCTCCTCCTCCTCCTCCAAACGCAACTTTGAACATAAAACTCCGAAAGTAATGACACAATTATACACGTCCTTGGTTAGGCCGCACTTAGAATATGCAGTTCAATTCTGGTCGCCCTGTTTCGTAAAAGATCAAGACAAATTGGAATCAGTGCAAAGAAGAGCAACCAAACAAATTCCATCTCTGCGAAATTCATCTTATGAAGAGAGACTGCGGAAACTTAATATTTTTTCCTTAAAGGATCGTAGAATCCGTGGGGACATGATAGAAATCTTTAAGATCCTAAAAGGATTTGATGTCATTAATCAAGAAAACCTATTCGAGCTTCCTCCTCCAGTGACAACAAGAAATAACGGTTTAAAACTAAACGGTCAACGTTGCATCACAGATCTCCGTAAAAAAATATTTCAATGTTAGAGTTGTTGATCGATGGAACAAGTTACCAGCAAATGTTGTCGAAGCCAGCACAATAACTACATTTAAAAACAGACTTGACGTGCACTGTAAAGTAAATGGGTATTGATAGTGCCCTGCGAATTCATATTATAGTCCCCCGGATCGATTAGTGGTAGTGGTAGTTGTAGTTATATTTCATATCCTATCATTCTTCACTACGAAACTTCCATGTTCCTATCTTCTTTAGGGACATGATATCATTTTCCAACTGTTTTCTTACATGTAGTTGATAGTTAGTAGTATGTAGCTCAGCAGATACCCTCGTCATGGACCAATAGGTCTCCTGGTGTCTGTTATTCCTATGTATTCCTCGTGATGAACGATTTGCAACTAACGAGTGTTGATAAAGAAAAAGATTTAGGCGTTATAATCTCGAAAGATCTCAAACCGAATAACCAAATTATAGAGGTAGTAATAACTGCAAATAAATTGGTTGACTTTATTGGACGAACTTTTAGTTTTAAATCTGAAAAAAGTGATACTCACTCTTTTTAACTCGCTTGTTCGCTCATCTTGAATACTGTGTGCAGTTCTGGTCACCTTATTATAAAAAGGACATGGAAAAACTAGAAAAAATAGAGCGCCGAGTAACCAAAATGATACCTAGATTCCGTAACAAACCGTACGAAAATCGGCTCAAAGAACTTAACTTATTCTCATTAACAAAACGAAGGATAAGAGGTGACCTCATCCAAAGTAACTAAGAACAAGTAAGCCCACTTCGTATACGCAAAGTAAAATCTGGCAACTCAGGTCAAATAGTGACGTAGAGGGAGAACTTCGAGTCCAGTTGCTTCGCTGACCTGGGAGAGAGCGGTTGGGAGTCTCCCGCTGTAAGTCAACTGAGGTCACTGCACAGTACTTTCAGTGTTCTCGAAATGCCGAATACTTGTGCTATTTTTAGATGCACTACAAACTTTAGAGAGAGATTGTAGAGGGAGAGAGGGGGTGGGGGAAGCGAGGGGGAGAGAGAGAGGTGAGGTATGATGTGGGTCTTCATTTTCCTGTACTCAATTCATGATATAAAGTTTGTTGGAGAGAGAGAGAGAGAGGGAAGGAGAAAGAGCGGTGGAGAGCGAGGGGGAGAGAGAAAAGTGAGGTGCATCCAAAAACAGCACAAGTATTCGGCATTTCGAGAACACTGAATGCACTGTGAAGCTACCTCAGTTGACCTACAGTGGGAGACTCCCAACAGCTCTCTCCCAGGTCAGCGAAGCAACTGGCCTCGAGGTCCCTCTACGTCACTATTTGACCTGAGTTGCCAGATTTTTCTTTTCGTATACGAAGTGGGCTTACTTGTTCTTAGTTATTTTGACCTCATCGAAGTCTTTAAAATCTTCAAAGGATTTACGAACGTAATACCAGAAAAATGTTCACCCTAGACCGGTCAAACTCAACTAGAAAGAACGGATATAAAATAATCGGGCAACGGTTTGTAACGAACGAGGCAAAGTACTTCTTCACAAACCGTGTTGTAAACATATGGAATGGGCTGCCGTCAGACGTAGTAAACTCAAATACAATAGAATCATTTAATAATCGCCTCGATAAATATTTCATATCCAATCCCCGGTTGTCACTGCTTGTCTCGGAATAACAATTTTATCTCGCGGGCCTCTGATGCTTACTCTCATTGCGTGAAATGATTGCGAGTCGCGTCTACACAACCCCTCCCACACGTCTCAGACAGCCCCGAGTTAATTAACGGTCACTACTACAACTTTTGACCTGTGACGGGCTGTGGTTCAGGAAGGGCCCTGGCAGTCAGCGACCACCGGGATTGAATGTACCAGGGGTCACTGCTGCAGGGGGCATTAAAGTGCACGGCGTCCTAATTGGAAAGTGCACAACCGCAGTGGATTGAACGGAGCTGGAGCCTGATTGACTGCTGCCTCCCAAGAAAGCACCAGGCAAGGCTGCCGCACCACCCTTGAACTTCCACACTGAGCCTACACCAACACTACATTAGACCTCATGACACACACAGATAGCCCCGAGTTAACGGTTACCACTACTAATCTCGACCTGTGACGGGCTGTGGATCAGTAAGGGTCCTGACAGTTAGTGACCACCATCGGAATTTAAGGTACCAGGGGTCACTGCTGCAGGGGGCATTAAAAGTGTACGGCGGCCTACATGGAAAGTCTACAATCCGCAGTGGATTTAACGGAGCTGGGGCCTGATTGACTGCTGCCTCCCTAAAAACAGCCAGGCAAGGCTGCCGCACAACCCTTGAACCTCCACACTGTGTTTCCACCATTACAAAACACACATAACATGACCCTACTATCAAGCAATAAACCTACCCCTACAAATATATTAGTAGTTAGACATAGATTACAGCATAGATTACAGCTTTCAACTTTCCTCACAAATTCCATGCAGTTTTTCCATATTGCATGGTATCACTTCATTTCCGGCCAGCTTCGGCTGGAGGGATGGGTGGGTGGAGAGGAACTTTCTACTTTCCTATCCTTTCTCTCTTATTATCTAGTTAGTGTAGTGTAGTTAAATCAAACAATCATGTAAGGACCTAATGGTATGTTACTGTTTGTCTTTCCTTTGTATTCCTCCTCCTCCTCCTCCTCCTGCGATTCTAGAGGTTACAATGACTTAAAGCGTCGTTGCAAATGATTAATTGAGTCTAAAAAGCGCAAGTATGAAGACAAAACTGCAAATAAATCCAAATCAAACCCGAAAAGGTTCTTTCAATACGTTCGAAGTAAGAAAAACGTCAAAACATGTATTGGGCCACTGAAAGATAAGAATAACATCTTATTGAATGATAATAAAAGTATGGCGTCCGTACTCAATGATTACTTTAATGCGGTTTTTATTAAAGAAGACGAGGCTCCATTACCAGGACCATTAAACATGTTTGCGGGACCCGAAAGGGATAGATTGATAATAGGAGAGATAACGGTAGACGAAATATCAGAGTATTTGCAGAAACTTGACCCAGCAAAATCCATGGGGGTGGACGAAATCTCGCCGAAATTACTTCACGAATGTCACAGTCAACTTTCGCTCCCATTAAAGATTATCTTCAATAAATCGCTAATTGACAAAAATGTTCCAAGTATGTGGAAATTAGCTAATATTACACCGATATTCAAGAGAGGGAGTAAGAGCCTCACAAATAATTATCGCCCAATTAGTCTAACGTCTGTGATTGTTAAACTATTTGATAAAATATTGTATGATAGGATAATTGTCTTATCTTTGATGAAAATAACTTAATATTAAACTCCCAGCATGGTTTCCGAAATAAGAGATCCTGCTTAACAAACCTTCTCGATTTTTTCAATGTCATTTATTCAAACTGGAACGCTAAAATTCCCTCGGATACGATATACCTTGATTTTCAGAAAGCCTTCGATACAGTTCCCATAAGCGACTTTTGACCAAGTTAAGGGTGCATGGTCTAGGAGAGCAGTTATGTTCATTGATTGGCGATTGGCTTTCGAATCGTAAACAACGGCTAGTAATAAATGGCGAGGCATCTGATTGGTTAGATGTTACTAGTGGGGTGCCTCAGGTCTCGGTCTTGGGCCCTACTCTTTTTCTGATATATATCAATGATCTGGACTGCGGACTTGTATCTAAAATATCGAAATTTGCTGATGACACCAAATTAAGCGGAAAAGCATATACTAGAGAAAACTGCGAACTCATACAACGTGATCTAGACAAACTATCAGATTGGATTGATAAATGGCTATTACAATTTAATTCCGATAAATGTAAAGTAATGCATATAGGCAACGATAACCTCAAATATAACTATCAAATGCAAAATAAATCGTTAACTGAAGTACAACAGGAAAAGGATTTAGGTGTCATCATTAGTAATGAAAGTAAAACCAGTACGCATTGCCTAGTTGCCGGTAAAAAGGCGAATATAATTTTGGGCTTCATTAAACGCAACTTTGAACATAAAACTTCGAAAGTAATGACACAATTATACACGTCTTTGGTTAGGCCGCACATAGAATATGCCATTCAATTCTGGTCGCCTTGTTTCGTAAAAGATCAAGCCATAGATAACAGTAGACCTGGATGTGACACTCGGCAACGAAGCGCGCTGGACGCTGCAGTACTGGCCCCATGGCCGTCTGCTGGCCCATTCACTTGCTGCATATGACTATGATATAGACTATGGTTTATCAGTATATATGATATACTGTAATCTTCGTAAATGTTTGTTTTATAATATTATCAAATAAAAAACGGTAAAACACACTAAAAAAATGCCATTACGAGACTCAGAAGAAATATGCATGAACTTAATATTCACTTAAACTCTTCGCCATTTAAAACTTTGCGAGTCAACTTTTAACATGAAACATATCAATAAAAGCGCAATTGTATTAGCTTGCCATTGATATATTTCATTTTATGATAAGTGAATAACCACCATGCAAGTATATATTAGTGTTAACTAAATAAATAACATCATCAATCGGGTAATTTTCCCGATTGAGGATGTTGTTTATTTACTTATATATTTCGTTTTCTGATAAATGAATTAGCACCATGTATAAATTAGCGTTAACTAAATAAATAACCTCATCAATCGGGAAAATTACCCGATTGAGGATCTTATTTATTTATTTACGCTAATTCATGCAAGGTTCTTATTCATAGCGCCCCACAGATGTTATAGCTCACATTTTACCTACCCCTCATTGTGACGACTCACTCACTCAATATATATATATATATATATATATATATATATATATATATATATATATATATATATATATATATATATATATATATATATAATATATATATATATATATATATATATATATATATATATTATATTATATATATATATATATATATATATATATATATATATATATATATATATATATATATATATATATATATATTTATATATACTTAAGTGCAAACTAAGGGGTAATAATTAGTATAGGTACACTACACTTCAAATTTTATTTATATGATAACGGTCTCAGATCCTTAACCTCAGACTTCTCATTCAGGGACCTCTGGTGACAATTCCATCCTGATCAGGTCCATGTTCCCCTTCATGAAGAGCAATATCTCAAAATTATCGGATGTCAGACTCGCTCTCTTGGCCTTCATGATGGCCGCACCCTGGGAGAACAATCTCTCCACAGCTGCAGACCTGGGTATGGCCGTGTTGTACTTAACAAACACATCTACCCAGGCGGCACGGGAAAGGGCGGGAAATATGGCCTGCTCTAGCACCTTGCTCGTCTGCTTCTCTGAACACCAACTTTCAAGCTCTTTCCCCATCTTGTTGGAGAGGCGGGTAGAATTGGTGCCCTCTGTAGCTGTGGGTCCTGGGCTCCTCAAAGGAGCCCAGGAGCGACCGTCAAAGGACGGTCGCCCCGACTGTCACCACCTATATATAACCTGCCCACCCTTAGACGTCCACCCTTCACGGCAACACGCTGTCATCCGCCTCACCTGTGCCTTACTGAGGAAGACTGGTCAACCACCACGCCTGTGATAGCATCATAGCACATCACCAGGGTTCATAGTGTTCTCCAAGGGATCCTCGCAGCCCTAAACAACACCAAGACACCAAGACAAGACAAGTATGGCTCACTCTACCTGTCAGTTTGCGCGGCTGTGTTTACAAGTCTTGCCACAACACATGGCCGCAACCCCAAAATACCCGGATGTGTGACGTCATGAGAATACTATCTATTGGGAGTTTGCGGACATGTTTGCGTTTGCAGAAGTGCTTCCGCAAACGCAAATCTGCAAACATTTACACTTCCGCAAATCCGCAAACGAATTCGGAACTTCCGCAATTTGCGGAAGTTGCGGTTTGTGGAAGTGTTTGTGGAAGTGCCCACCTCTGACACACACACACACACACACACACACACACACACACACACACACACACACCTGATCACCTGAATCTGAGCTTACAAGTTTTTGTGGATATAATAGTTCCTCTTCCTTTACACCATCCTGTTGCTCTCTTTTCCCCATTTGTTCTCCCCTACATCCCTCTTTCCCCCCTACTCTTATTCCACACACATTGCGTTCGAGGAAATGTCTGGTGTCAGTTCCCTTGATTAAAACTTGGTAAATAAATTTGGACGTCCTTTCACTTTGTCTTTGTTGAAGTTTAATGACAGTTGAGCTTGATGGAAAGGAGGGAAAGAGTGGAGGTAATGGGGATGGGGAATGGAGGGAAGGAGAGAGACGTGTCGATGAGAAGGGAAAGGAAAAAGGAGAGATATATAGGAAGGAGGGAAAGAGCGATATGGGAGGTGATGGAAGAGAAGTACGAGGAAGAAGGAAGGCTAGGAAGATACATGAGACAAATGGAAGGAGGTTGGGAGGAAATGATCCCAGACTGTCGTTGACTTATGGACGAAGTGAGATGGAAAAGTGGTCATCTGGGTATTTTTGATGGATAGAATAGTTCAATTTCATCCCCAAATCCCTCCTTCATTTTATATCCCTTTCCTACACAATGCTATTTGTCCGAACCATAAATAACCTGTTCTTTCTTTCCCATCCATTATGTGCGGAATTTTCCCTAAAAATAAATATTTTTCTCCACCGTAAAACATTATCCCCACGTAACTTTTCTGAATAGTTGACTCTTCTTTCTTCCATTCAATGAAATTTTTCCCATACAAGATTCATCATTTCTTTTCTTTCATTTAATTTTATAGAAATTTCCCTCCTCTTGGTACAATTTTCCTCTCTAAAAACACATAATTACCCTGCTACCACCTGTTCTAAGAGAGTCATCAACATTTCCTCCTTTAAAACTCATTTCTTTCCAATTTTGATACATCGCGTGCCTCCCTCTGCGCTGCCCTGTCCCGCCGCTCTCACGCAGCTCACCTCCCGACATCCAAGGACATTTGGACACCCATTGAGAGTCTAATTTAGAAGACCTAACGATATTTTTTTAGTTAAAACAAAGGACGAAATAGCCGAACAGAATATGAAGGCGAGGAGGAGGAGGAGGAGGAGGATTACAAAAGATTACAAAGGAAAACACAAACAGCAACAGACCAATAGGTCCTTTACAAGGCGTTTGCTTTTAAACTACACTACCACTAACTAGATAATAAATGAGAGAAAAGGATAGGAAAAGTAGAAGGCAGAGTCCCCACTCTACCACCAATTCCTCAGCCGAAGCTGGCCGGAGGAGAAGGAGAGGATTTTACATAGGGAATTACATAGGAATAAACAGGACACACGGAGCCACCTGAATGGTCCATGACGAGGGTTCCGGCTGAAAACTACACTTACTACTAACTATCAACCCACATGTAAGAAACAGTTGGAAAATGAAACCACTGTCTCCAAAAGATAGGGAACATGGAAGTTTCGTAGTGCAGAAAAGACTTAGGTAATGAAACTATACTAACTACAACTACCACTACAACTAACGATACGGGGGATATAACATACGAAATCGCACGTATCAATACCCATTTTACTTGACAGTGCGCGTCAAAGTCTGTTTTAAATGCAGTTATTGTGCTGGCTCCGACAAACATTTGCTGAGTAAATTGTTCCATCGATCAACGATTCTAACATTGAGAATAATTTTACGGAGATCGGTGATGCAACGTTGACGATTATCTAGTTATTAAACCATGGATTTTCTTGTTGTCACTGAGTTGAAAGCTTCGTATAGTTCTCTTGATTAATGGACATCAAAATCCTTTTAGGATCTTAAAAGGTTTCTATCAGTCCCACGGGATTCTTCGATTCCTTTAAGGAAAACCATATCGTAAAGTTTCACCGCAGTCTCTCTTAATAAGAGAATTTCGCAGAGAGGAATATGTTTGTTGCTCTTCTTTGCAATGATTCCACAATTTGGCTGATTCTTTTACGAATAACAGGGCGACCAGAATTGACGGCATATTCGCAAGGGCGGCCTAACCTAGGACGTGCTATAAGTTGTGTCATTCACTTTCGGAGTTTTTATGGTTCAGTTTGCGTTTAATAAAGCCCAACCTCATATTTGACCTTTTTACTGGCCGCTAGCAATGCTGACTGGTGTTTTCAGATCATTACTGATGATGACACCATAAATCACTTTTCCTGCGTTACTTCGCTTAACACGATTATATTTTAATCTTGATGTTATATTTGTAGGGTTATCGATGCTATAGGCATTACTTTACATTTTTATCGGAATGAAATTTGTAATAGGCCATTGGTCCAGCACCATATGATAGTTTGTTGAGCTCACTTTGTATGAAGTTCGCAGTATTTCTCTAGTGATTGCTTTACCGCTTAATTTGGTGATCCATCGCAAATTTCCGATATTTTAGATAACAAGTCCGCAGGTCAGATCGGTTGATATATATCAGAAAAAGAGTGGACCCACAAGGACCGAGCCCATGAGGCACCCCACTAAGAACATCTAACCAATCAGAGGCCTCAGCCGATTTATACTACCTCGTTGTGTGACGATTTGAAAGCCAATCGGCCAATCCATGAACATAATTTGCTCTCCACTATGACATGTGCCCTTAGCTTGGTCGCCAGTCGCTTGATGGGGAACTGTAATCGAAAGCTTTCTGAAAATCAGGTATATTACATCCGAGGGAATTTTTGCGTCCCAGTTTGAATAATGCCATTAGAAATAATCCGAGTAGGGTTTGGTATAAGCAGGATCTTTTATTTCAGCAAAATCCATGCTGTGGAGTTTAGTATTGAGTTATTTTCATCGAGAAAAAAGACACTATTTTTATCGCACCGCAATTATTTTCCAAATAGTTTAACAAGCACAGACGTTAGCACTAATTGGGCGATAATACTGCTAGGCTCTTACTCCCTTTTTTGAATCTCCCCCCCCCCCCCCCCGGTGTCCAATTAGCTAATTTTCGACATTACTAGGAAACATTTTTGTACCATAGCGATTCTTGATGCATATCTTAAGGGAGCGCAAAAGTTTGGACTGTGACATTCGCGAAGAATCGCAGGCGAAATTTCGTCGCCCCACGGACATTGCTGGGTCGAGTTTCTGCCAAAAATACTTTTGATATTTCGTTTACTGTTATCTCTCCCTATTTCCAATTCTCATCACGTTGCGGAGTCCCGCATACAATGGTATGGTTTCTGGTAATGGAGGCTTCGTTTCTTTAATAAACAAATACCGCCATGTTAAAGTATTCATTGAGTACGAATGTTCATGCTCTTATCTATCACTCTTACCAAGATGTTATTCAAGTGGCCCAAATACACTACGTGTTTTGACGTTTTATCTCAGCTAACGTCGAACGTATGAAAGAACCTTTTCGGGTTTGATTTGGAGTCTTTGCAATTTTTTCACTTGTACTCGCGCTTTTTAGTCTTTATTAATCTTGCAAAACGACGTTTGTACACGTCAGTTGTATTCACTCTAGATATCGCAGTCCGATTGATCGCTGTAAAAGTTGTTATACGCTCGTCGCTTACTGCAAGATTTGTGTTGAATCTCATTAGTCATCCAGAGCTGGGGGTTGTTTATGGTTATGTTAGGACGTCTTATTTATCATGAACATGTTTATCAACCACCGATTGAGTTTATTTGTGAATAAATTACACACGTTCGGCGTTATTACCGTTTAGTAGGTCAAAACATCAACTTCACGCTATATACCCTGACTGATCTCGTGAATCTGCTTTATTATAATTGGAAACTAATAACGGTTTTCTGTGATGTGTACATTGCAATCTATGCCCGCATTGGAAAATTGAACCTGTTGATCACTGTTTGCCAATGTTCAAGCCTATATCGCAGTAATCAAATCACGATTCAGTGCGTAGTGAAAAAAACTTAAATCTAGGATACTATTATCCCTTGTTAGGCTCACGGGACACTGATTTAAAATTACTTCGGTTTACCCTATCAAGCAATCGGAGTACATTCTCTATCAGCAAAACTTACCTATTCCAGTTTATACGAGGTAGGTTAAAAATCTCCACATAATATATCGTGTCGTTATTAATTGTGATAACTGACATTTATCTGTCATAGAGGAGGCATGACTTCCGCATTAGATTTGGGAGGACAGATATATTGTCCCAATAGTAGCCAATTACCGTTTAGCTTAATCTTTGCGTAGACTGGAGTCCATTAAGTATCTTTATTACTTATGTCAATTTCGGATTGCTTGCAAAATTTTTTTTTTCTTTAATTGTAAAGAATGACACCCTCCAACCTGCCTTTATGCGTAACGACAATTTAGTGAATGTTCTATAGCCTGGGAAGGGTATATTTCAGCTAATGGAGGAGGAGGAGGAGGAGGAGCAGAGGGAGGAGTAGGAGGAGAGGGTAGCAGGGTAGCAATAATAAAGGCGATGGAACAGGTACGTGTAGTACACGTAACAAGACCACTACTTCCGCCTCTGTATCTACTCGTATGATCATCACCCCTCCCTCTCCCACTCCCACTCCCCACTGCCACGCCCTATCCAAGACCTCTCCCTCTCACCTCATCCCCTCTCATGTCACGGACCACTCGTTAACCATTCCCATATCCCAGAGCCATAAAACACCTAATCACGCCACATCCTCCACGCCACGCCTCTCTATCAAAGCACAATCCAAGGCACTCCATTCCTTCACTCTCATACAAGCAATACCAACAACCATATCTTCCTCCACATGTTATACCTTCCCACACCAACACTTCTTAATGTCACCATCTCTTCCCCACAAACAACACTCCTTAACATAAACACACTTCACCCCATATACAACATGCTGAACCTCACACAACCTGTCTTACTACTGCTATCCTATCTTCTGTACCATGTCCCCTCCCCAACACATACACACAAACATTAATATCCATACACGTAAGGTCTTCACTTCTTACAACACGTTTATCTGCCAGTGATCACTTGCAGTCCTTACACTCAACAAAAACCTTGCCACAAAGAGAAGAGAGAGAGAGAGGGGGGGGGGGGAGAGAGAGAGAGAGAGGGGAAAAGAGAGAGATGAGAGAGAGAGAGATGAGAGAGAAGAGAGAGAGAGAAGAGGGGAGAAAAGAGAGAGAGAGAGAGAGAGAGAGAGAGACGAGAAGAGAGAGAGAGGAGAGAGGGGAGAGAGAGAAAAAGATCATGGATTACATTTCCAATTTGTCTGTATTTACCTTTGTGTTGAAATATTTTGCCCAGTGTGTGTGTGTGTGTGTGTGTGTGTGTGTGTTGTCCGTGTGTGTGTGTGTGGAGTTGTGTTTTGTCCGTGTGTGTGTGGTGGTGTGTCGTGTGTGTGTGTGTGTGTGTGTGTGTGCATCCAGCGTTCAATGTGCACTGTATCTCAGAAACGTAACAAAAATAATATACCAGCCTTACTTAATAACCGAGAACCTATACGCACTTCATACGATATCACCCACACACACTCACACATATAGATAGATAGATAGATAGAGTTTTATTGACCACAGCATAACATAATACACACAGAACATACTCATATATATAGTTACAACTGTAGTCCAAAAAGTAACATTGACTCAACGCTGGCAATTATTAACTAACACTAAAATATAATGCTATCCGCATTGAAACATCATTACTATTACATCATTACTATTACACAATAATTGCAGTCGAGTAACATTCAATAGAATATGCACTGGCCATCAATAATACACTCAAAATACAATGTAATATTTTACAGATCACATCTAGGGTGAATCTATTTGAAAACACCTGCTCCATTAGAGTAGACTGGTATATCTCCTTGACATGTTGGGTCAGTGTACACTGTTCCACCACATGCCTTTCAGTCTGCACTTGGCCACATACACACAGTCGCTCATCCAAGGGTAAGCGACCGAGACCTCTCCTATTCCACCTTCCGGTCTCACATATTAGCCAATGCCCACCTGTCCTAAACTGTGTAAACGACAGGCGATGCTTTTCATCAACTAAGAGTTTATCAGTGTAAATACTATGCACATTCAAAGTAGGGTTTATCTGTTTATATGTCACTCTTCTCGTAGAATTACTGTCTGAAATTCTCGATATTACACATTGCATATTTACAGTACAATCTCTGACTTCATTGTCCACAAACTCCCTTATTAATATACCGGTGACACACACAGTGTTCATATTCATAGATAACTTCATTGCAAACATCAGTGGGTCATCATTATAAGTTGATCGCTCCTGCCACATTTTATCGAAAAATTTATGTTACACAGACCTTACCAAATCTTTTAGGGGTGGGTAACCAGATTCCACGTACACATATAATTGCAAGTTGACCTTCGCACACCCAACAATTGCTTTAAACACCAGTTAAACAGTTTTGTCATAGGTTTTAAATCTGCTCCAATCCATGATTCAGCACCATACGTAAGTGTTGACATTAATGCTGCGTCAAAAACACGTTTTTTTACAATAAATGGTACATCATCGTTTTTCTTTACAAAAATATATTTTTTAGTACGTGTGGCATTTTTAACTTGGCATGTAACTTGACAGCGGAAGACGTCGACCCATCGCAGGTGTGTGTGTGTGTGTGTGTGTATGTGACACACACATGGTGCGAACCATCAGGTGCGTAGTATGTGTGTGACACACACACTACACTACAGAGTAAAGTCTAGGAATATTATTTGAAATAATCACATCAGGGGTAAGAACTTCTTATAAGTTGTCACCCATGCTAGAATTGATGCATGACACCCCCTCAGCCATATAAGTCTGGATGCCACTTAATATTTTGTTTTGGGACCATGCCAAGGGCCATTTGTTAAAGCCATGACGTTCAAATCCCTCTAAACAGGCTGCCTTGGCATGTAACATGACACGAGTATCAGCCTCTTCATGTGAGGATTGCAACAACTCTACATCAAAACCTTTTGAGGACTCAACCGCTGTTTCTTCATCAAAGCCACCAGCAGTTATCAACTTGCAAGTTGGGTGGTTCTGTTTTACCTGCCAACTGGAAATAGTTCATGGACTTCCTGAAACCTCCGAAA
>JACEEZ010021231.1:0-18439 GCA_016584305.1 Chionoecetes opilio | reverse complement strand
CCCCCCGTTGCCTAGAGACTTTTGTGACTTCATCCCTTTGGGGGCCCGGAGGGCGATTTCAAACAAACCCCCCCCCCCCCTTAGCTACGCCACTGTCCTGTACTTGCATCTTAAGTTTTCTTTCAAACCGTTTTATTGCAGCTACTGTAGACGGACATTGTTCTTCTCCTAAATCTATCAATAGTGGTGTTCCCCAGGGTTCTGTCCTATCACCCACTCTCTTTTTGGTATTCATTAATGATCTTCTAAGTCTAACTCAAAGCCCTATCCACTCCTACGCTGATGATTCTACCCTGCATTTTTCAACGTCGTTTATTAGACGTCGAACTCAACAGGAACTAAGTGATTCACGGAGAGATACCACTGAGCGCCTAAATTCTGATCTTTCTATAATTTCTGACTGGGGCAAAGCAAACCTTGTTCTGTTCAATGCCTCAAAATTCCAATTTTTTCATCTATCTACTCGACAAAACCTACCAGATAACTATCCCCTCTTCTTTAATAACACTCAACTATCTCCTTCTTCTACAATGAACATTCTTGGACTCTCCTTTACTAAATATCTGAACTGGAAATCTCACATCTCATCTCTTGCTAAAACAGCTTTTAAGAAGTTGTCCAGTGGCCAGCCAGGGTTTTGTGACCCGCCTCCCGGGGTGCTGGCTTCGGCCAACACTAAGCACGAAGGATGAATGATAAAAATGTTGATATGGAAACGGGACCATACGAGCGTTGCTCGGGCCCTGTAAAATACAACTAGATGAACAGATGAATACACATGCACACACACACGCACGCACGCACACACACACGCACACACACACGCACACACACACGCACACACGCGCACACACGCACGCACATACACATACACTCACACACACGCGCACACACACACGCACACACACACACACACGCACACACACTCACACACACACACACGCACGCACGCACACGCACATGTACACACACACGCATGCATGCACACACACACACACACACACACACACACACACATACACACACACACACACACACACATGCATGCATGCACACACATACACTACACACACACACACACACACACAAACGAACACACACACGCGCATACACACACGCACGCACGCACGCACGCACACACACACATGCACACACACACACACACACACACATATATACACACACAAACACACACTCACACACGCACACAAACGGTACGTAAGTCCATGAGTCTACGGAGTTTGTGAAAAGGCGGCAAGGCAGAGTTTCTTCCTGTAATCTAATACTCTTAAAATAGTTTTTTGTCCAAAACCCCCCTTCAAAATGATTCAATCGACATGGGACCAAGCCGCTTACCACCTACGATTTATTTGCGATTTGTTGAGCCTACCCTCATCAAAATTGAATTTACAGTTTCGGCTACCCAAAACAAACAGACAGACAGACAAACAGACACACGGCTACTTCTACAGTATATAGGAGGACTTAAAACATTTTATGTTATGGTACCCAGCCTACAGTAATGAAAGAAAGAAAATTGTGAAGCTACAACAACCTTACATAGAGGAGGAAGAGGATATAGTGGGGGAGTATTTGTTTGGAGAGGTGAATGTGGAAGAAGCAAAAAGAACAATCAACAGCCTTTGGATGACCAGAGAAAATAAGAAGAAAGAAAAAGAAAGAAACTACTAAGATAGAATAAGAGAAGAAAACTAATTTAAAAGGACCCAGACTGCAAGAAGAAGACGTTCAGGAGTGCCGTTGAAAAAAAAGGCCTGACTCCCGACCAATAAAACTAAACTGAACTGAAACAGATATCAGTATATTGATCCCAAGCCACACACACACACACACCAAACACACACACACCACACTCCGTTCCGTAAGGTACTCCGTAGTGTAGGGGTAGCACGCTCGCTTCACAACCGAGAAAAAGTCCCGGGTTCGATCCCCGGGCGCGGACCGAGAAAATAGTTGGGCTGTTACCTTAAAACCCTAGCCCCTGTTACACCCAGCAGTGAATGGGTACCGGGTGTTCGCCGGGGATTTGTGGTACCCGCCTCCGGGGTCGTGGCTTCGGCCACAATAAGGAATGAATGATAAAGAATGAAGATATGGAGCCGGGCGCCTACGGAGTATAGCTCAGGCCCCTGTACAATACACTAGATGACCAACTAGATGAAATACACACACACAAAACACACACACACACACACACACACCACACACCAAGAGGTGGGCACTTCCGCAAACTTCCGCAAACCGCAACTTCCGCAAATTGCGGAAAGTCCCAAATTCGTTTGGGATTTGCGGAAGTTGTAAATGTTTCAGATTTAGTTTACGGAAGCACTTTCCGCAAACGCAAATATATCTGCAAACTCTCAATTTTGAACATGATTCCTGCGCAGCACCGCGCACCGTCCAGAGGACGTCTTGACCACCAGTGACTCTCCATCTTTGATAAATTGATTTTTTTTTTTTGATGGCGACAGCAATCCTGTAACTCTGGGATGAGAGTGCTGTGAAGGGTGGGGGAGGGTGTATCCAGCTTCTTCATGTGAATACAGGGTGAGGCAAGGGACAATTGCGTTCTTGCCCCATTACTTTTCAAACATTTGTATGGACTGAGTATTGAGCAAAAGTTGTAGTCAAAGTGATTGGTGGAGCATCCATCGACAAAGCAGGGATCACGATCTTGTTTTTGCCGATGATGCAGTAATCTTTTATAAGCGCTGGAGGTCCTGGTGATGGGGCTCTTGAGGCGCTGCGCGAGGAGGCAAAGCCTTTGGGACTTGAGGGGCTCATGGCTCACGACCAAGTGTGCCAAGTTTCGTTTTGGGGCTTACTAGATGAAACCAGTACAGGCTGCTCATTCATGCGGCGAGGCATTGTTGTTGGAGACCTTGGAAAGTTTTACATTACCTTGGTAGCGCAGTCATAATGATGGTGAGACATCAAGAAGTTCTTACGGCGGATGGCATAGCCCACGGTTTTATAAACTCACGCTCAGACGACGTATTTGGCTTTTGTAGTAACTGTGCAGGCGAAAAAAGATCCGGATCTTCAAGTCGGTTGTAGTCCCGTCTTACTCTATGGTTGTGAGACATGGACACTAAAATAGCGAGCCACACAATAACTACATTCAAAAAAGACTTGACGCGCACGGTAAAGCAAATGGGTTATGATTAGTGCGAATTTCGTATCTAGTCCCCCGTATCGATTAGTTTTTGTAGTGGTAGTGTTTTAGTTGTAGTAGTATTTTTTATTATCCTAGCATTTTGTGCACTATGAAATGTCACCATGTTCCTATCCTCTTTAGGGACATGGTATCATTTCCAACTGTTTTCTACTAAGTAGTTGATAGTAGTAGTATGTAGTTCCAGCAGTAACCCTCGCATGGACCAATAGGTCTCATGGTGTCTGTTACTCCTATGTAATCCTAGGTAATCCTCCTCCTCCTCCTACATCCGCCTCGTAAAGATTATTTTTCAATAAATCGGCTAAGTGATTATTATTAAAAATGTTACTAGTATGTGGAAATTAGCTAAATTACACCGAATATTCAAGGAAAGGGAGTAAGAGCTCGCAAGAATATCGCCCAATTAGTCTAACGTCGTGATTTGTTAAAACATTTGAGAAAAACAATATTCGCGGGATAAAATAAGTGTCTTTTCTCGATGAAAATAACTCTATACTAAAACTCCCAGCATGGATTTCCCCGAAATAAGAGATCCTGCTAAACAAACCTACTGGATTTTTTTTAATGTGATTTAATTCAAACTGGGACGCCTAAAATTCCCTCGGATGTTAATATACCTGATTTCAGACGGCCTCGATACCAGTTCCAACATAAGGGACTGTTGACCAAGATAAGGGCACATGGCCATAGGAGAGCAATTATGTTTATGGTTGGCGATTGGCTTTCAAATCGGAAAACAACGGGAGTAATAAATGGTGAAGCATCTGATTGGTTAAAGGTCACTAGTGGGGTGCCTCAGGGATCGGTCTTGGGTCCTACTCTTTTCTGATATATATAAACGATATTGACTGCGGGACTTGGATCTAAAATATCTCAATTTGCAGGATGACACAAATAGGCGGTAAAGTTATATGCTAGAGAAAAACTGCGAACTAATACAAAGTGATTTCGAAAAACTATCAGATGGGGAGTGATTAAATGGCTATTATACTCAATTCCGATATAGTAAAGTAATGCATATAGGGCAACGATAACCTCAAATATAACTAGTAAATGCATAATAAATCGTTACCACGAAGTACAGCAGGAAAAGGTAATTCGGTGTCACTCATCAGTAATGGATATGAAAAACCAGTTCCGCATTGCCGATGTCTTTTGCCAGTAAAAAGGCAAATATGATGTGGGCTTTATTAAAAACGTAGATTTGAAACATAAAACTCCGAAAGTAATTGACACAAATCCACGTCTTTGGTTAGGCCGCACTTGGAATATGCCGTCATTCTGGCACCCGTTTCGTAAAAAGATCAAGCAACATTGGAAATCAGTGCAAAGAAGAGCAACCAAACAAATTCCATCTCTGACAAAATTCATCGTATGAAGAGAGGACTGGGAAACGTAATTGTTTCCTTAAAGGATCGTTAAAATCCGTGGGTGGATTCTTGATAGAAACCTTTAAGAAACCTAAAAGGTTTTGTTTTTTTTTGTTTTTCGATATGGTTTTTTTGTGATTTGATTTTTGTGTTTGTTTTTGATGATGTCCAATTAACACGGAGAACCTATTCGAGCTTTTCAACTCAAGGACAACAAGAAAATAATAGTTTATGTTTAAAAACTCTAAACGGTCAAAACGTTGCATCACCGTCTCCCGTAAAAAATTATTTCAATGTTAGAGTCGTTGATCGATGGAACAATTACCAGCAAAATGTTGTCGGAGCCAAACACAATAACTACATTTCAAAAACAGACTTGACGCGAACTGTAAAGTAAAGGGGATGATAGTGGCGAATTAGTATCTTGTAGTCCCCCGTATCGATTTAGTTGGTGAGTGGTAGTGTAGTTAGTATTTTTCTATCCTACATTCTGCACTATGAAACTTCCAGTTCCTATCCTCTTTTAGGACATGGTACATTTCCAACTGTTTTCTTACAAGTATGTTGCATAGTTAGTAGTATGTAGTTCAGCAGATACCCTCGCTATGGACCAATAGGTAGCCTGGTGTCTGTTACTTCCTATGTAATTCCTATGTAATCCTCCTCCTTCCTCCTCCCTCCTTCTCCTCCTCTCCTTCTCCTCTTCCTATCCTCCTCATCCCTCCTCCTCTTCCTCTTCCTCTTCTTGCCTCTTCCTCTTCCTCCTCCTCCTCCTCCTCCTCCTCCTCCTCCTCCTCCTCATCCTCCTCCTCTGTTCCTCCTCCTCCCTCATCTCCTCCCTCCTCCTCCTCGTCCTCCCTCTTTCTCCTCTTTCCTCCTCTTCCTCCTCCTCCTCCTCCTCCCTCCTTCCTCCTCCTCCTCCTCCTCCTCCTCCTCCTCCTCCTCCTCCTCCTCCTCCTCCTCCGCCTCTCCTCCTCCTCATCCTATTTTTTTTTTTTTTTTTTTTTCTTTTTTTTTTTTTTTCTTCTCTAACACTCGCTTCTTTATTCTTTGCTCATTACCCACCTGCTTTTTTTCCCTCTCTCTCTCTCTCTCTCTCTCTTCTCTCTCTCTCTCTCTTCTCTCTCTCCTCTCTCTCTCTCTTTTTCCTTTCTCTCTCTCTCTCTCTCTCCTCTCTCTCTCTCTATCTCTCTCTCTCTCTCCTCCTCTCTCTCATCTATCTCTCTCTCTCTCCTCTCTCTCTCTCTCTCCTCTCTCTCTCTCTCTCTCTCTCTCTCTCTTCTCTCTCTCTCTCTCTCTCTCTCTCTCTCTCTCTCTCTCTCTCTCTCTCTCTCTTCTCAAAGTCAAAAGTCCAAAATTGTTTATTTGCCCATCGTTAACCGAAGGAAATTAATATTTCAACCCCCCCCAAATATCAGGCAGAGGCTCTTTGTAATGTAAACATTTCTTAAAGAGGCTTCCCAAAAATAATCGACGTTAAATTTCAATATTACATAGGGCACATATCTAAAATAATACATACTTACCTATTCATACTGTAAACTCATATCTGTTTTTCATAGAGTTAGAAGTATTGTATACGCAATATTCACATAATCACAAACCAAACCATACACACAAACACATATACAAATATATACCTACAACACACCTATTGCACGTACGCACAGTAACCATACAAATACAATACAAATCACATATACATACTACACATACACACATACGCATTACAAATACCACACTTCTACATACATTCACATACACACACATATAACACACATATAATTAAGACATCACACACAAATACATATACTTACCACCATACTTAAATACATTATCACCTGTTGTTGT
The DNA here is from genome assembly GCA_016584305.1 of Chionoecetes opilio. Taxonomy (NCBI): domain Eukaryota; kingdom Metazoa; phylum Arthropoda; class Malacostraca; order Decapoda; family Majidae; genus Chionoecetes; species Chionoecetes opilio. The sequence continues at coordinate 12,019 of JACEEZ010021231.1, read as the reverse complement.
TGTTGTTGTGTTGGTGTAGATTTCTATCTCTCTCTCGCCTCTCTCTCTCTCTCTCTCTCTCTCTCTCTCTCTCTCTCTCTCCTCTCTCTCTCTCTCTCTCTCTCTCTCACTCCTCTCTCTCTCTCTCTCTCTCTCTCTCTCTCTCACTCTCTCTCTCTCTCCTCTTCTCTCTCTCTCTCTCTGTTCTCTCTCTCTCTCTCTCTCTCTCTTCTATCCTCTCTTTCTCTCTCCTCTCTTCTCTCTCTCTTCTCTCTCTCTCTCTCTCTCTCTTCTCTCTCTCTCTCTCTCTTCTCTCGCTCTCCTCTCTCTATCTCCTCTTCTCTCTATACTCTCTCTTTCGTCTCTCTCTCTCCTCTCTCTCTTAATGGAAAAAAAAAAAACCTGAAACGGGAGGAAGAAAGAAAAGGGGAGAAAAATTTAAATCTTAAAACACGAGCAATGCAGACGGAGAGAGAGAGAGAGTGAAGAGAGTGAGAGAGATCGATGAGTGAGTCATAGTATCCAGAGGATGGACTTGGATGGAGAAGGGAGACGGGAGAGTGATGAGACTGAGAGAGGTGAGGAGCGACAGAGGAGGGAGAGAGGAGAGGAGGGATGAGATCTCAGGGCATAGCGAGGGAGAGACTGGAGAGAGATGACTGAGATGAGAAGAGCGAGCGAGAGGAGTGAGAAAGAAAAAAAAAAAAAAAAGAAGAAAAAAAGACGATGACCGAGGAGAGCGCTCTGAGAAAAGGAAAAAAAAAAAAAAAAAAAAAAAAAAAAAAAAAAAAAAAAGTATTGTGGAAAAAAAAAAAAAAAAACAGAAAAAGGAATTAAAAAAAAAATTCAAAAAAAAACAAATGTGGAGAGAGGGAGGATGCGGATGGGATGTAAATATAATAGATGAGCTTATAAAATGGTAATAAAAATAAATAAGAAGAGGGAAAAGGGGAAAGGTGTTGAGGTAGGGGTACGCGTAGGCGTGGGTGGGGAGGGATGATAATAAGTGTGTGGTACTAACAAAATTAAGAAGAGAATCCGGCTTGTGCGGTGGGTCAAGTGGTCTTGTTTGTGTTTGTGTGGTGTGTGTGTGTGTGTGGTTGTGTCGTGTGTGTGGGTGTGTCGTGTCTGCCGGACTGGGGGTTTTCAGTTGTGTGTGCCCAGGTCATGTTGCTCTGTTGTGTGTGTGGGTGGGTTGTGTTCCATCGTGTATGGTGGTCTTCATTTATTGTGTGTGTGTGTGTGTGTGTATGTGGTGTTGGTGTTGTATTGTGTAGTGTGTGGGGGTGTGGTTGGTTGTTGTTCGTGTCTGTGTGTTTGGTTGGGGGTAGGGGGGGGGGTGGAACCTCCTGCTTGCGCCTAATCTTTGTTGGGGGGTGGGAGAAGACCTGGGTTTTAAAACAAACCAATCGTCTCGCGGCTTTCGTCTGTCTTCGTCCTCCGTCCTCTCCGTCCCCCGTTCTTTTCCTCCTCCTCCCCTCTTTGTTTCCGGTCCCCCGCTCGTTCCTACGCCTACTGCCTTATATTTTTAAAATTGTGGTTGTAAAATTTATTATTTGTTAATAAGACCCATTTTTCCCCCTTAAAAAAATGTGTCTTTCGCAGGACGCATGAAAAAGCATGGTGTTGGAGGTGGTTGTTGTTTCACCATTTTCCTTTACCAATAGTTTTGTGTTAAAGAAAATTTTGTGCAAGCGAACAGGGCGGAAATAATAAATCGACGAATATGATAAAAATTAAGGATATGTAATTTGTTAAATGGTGTTGTTTAAATGCAATGTATGTTTTTAAATGAGTTTTTTTTGTATTTTTATATTAAAGGTTAGAGACCCACAAAAAAAAGCATCCAAAGATCATTTTTATGACTCTTGGACCGGTACCCTGCCGCTACTGTGTTTTTTTATTAATCTAAAGTTGGGTGGGTAAACCTATATGGGTTAATTGGTGATTTAGTGGCGGTGTTGTAGGGCTTGCTGCGGATAAATTCGTATTCTAGCGTTCACCCGTTATTAGAAATATTCGTTTGTAGTGTAGTCCCCCAGTCGGTTGCGGGGGTTGTGTAGTTGGTATTTTTTTGTTTTATATGTAGTTTTAGATTTTTGTATATTAATATCCATTCATGCACTATGCGAAACCTTCCATATGTTCTATGCATCTCTTGTTTTGATGGTGTGACCCCCATGTGGGTTATTCATTTCTTTTTTCACAATGTTGTTTTTTCTTACAAGTAGTGATATGGTTGTTATGTTAGTTAGTAGAGTATGTAGTTCAGCAGACACCCTCGCCCCTAATCTTCGCTCTCCCTATTTATTAATGTTGTTTACCCTGAATAGGGTTCTCCTGTCGGGGTTTCTATTGGTTGGTTGTTTTGCTCTTATGCCTGGTTACTCTGTTATCCCTTATTGGGAAATGCTAGGTAATCCTCATACTTCCTCCTCCTCCCCCTCCTCCTCTCTCCTTCCCTCCTTCCTACCCTTCCTATTTTGGTTTTTTTTTTTTCCCCTCTTAACACCCGCCTTCTTATTAGCTTTTGCTCAGTTCCCGGCTTTTTTTTTGTTTTTTTTTTTTTTTGTCCTCTCTTCCTCATTTCTCTCTCCCCCTCGCTCTCTCTCGCTCCCTCTCTCTGCTCTCTCTCTCTTCTCTTATCCTCTCTCTCCCTCTCTCCTCCTCTCTCTTCTATCTCCTCCTCTCTCTCTCTCTAGCTCTCGCTCTCTCTCTTCTCTCTCTCTCCTCTCCTCCTCTCTCTCCCTCTCTACTCTTACTCTCTCTTCTCTCTCTCTCTCTCCTCTCTCTCTCTCTCTCTTCTCTACTCTCTCTCTCTCTCTCTTCTCTCTCTCCCTCTCTCTCTCTCTCTCTCCTCTCCTCTCCTCCTCTCTCTCTCTCTCTCCTATTCTCTCTCTCTTCTCTCTCTCTCTCTCTCTCCTCTCTCTCTTTATTTATTTTTTTTTTTGTTTTTTTTTTTTTTTTTTTTTTTTTTTTTTAAACATAAACATAAATTTTAAACCCTTTAAAGCCCACAAAGGTGCTTTTTGCACTGTTCGTTTGCTTTACCCTATTCTTTTAAGTGCAATTTTAACATAAAAAGAAAAGACAAAAAACTACAAACTAACATTATATACAAAGCATTCACTAAAGTGTTTGTTTGTTTTGGGGGGCAACTCTGTGTTGCTGCTGTCACTTAGTTTCGTCACCTAGTACAAATAGCCCCTAGCGGGACGGGGATTGGCTTCTCTTCAACAGTCTCCACCGACTTCCGATAATTGGCAAGCAAAAACTTTACACTTTGTGTGTTCATCTCCTGGATGGGGAGGGACAGCGGCCCGTGAAAATGTTCCATATCCTGGAGACGCGCGCCGCTTAGCGGCAACCACAACACAAAAGGTTGCGTTTGGTTTGCCGTTGGTATGCTTGGTCTTGGCACGAGGAAGAACGCGGTGGGGGAGCCCACCTCCACGCATCACCCTGGTAAGGCACCGGTCTCGTGCTTTGCCGGTGGCGACGGCCGGGACGACATGCGGGAAGAGAAAAAGGCCTTCTCTCGTTTATCCCAAGTCATGTGTACCCCGGGGGCAAAACAAACTCCCTGCCACCTGTGCCTTGTAGGAATACCACAAGTTGCCGCGAGCCGCGCGACCCCGCTAGACATCCCTGCGGTTTGTGTTCCAGTGAGTCGAGAGGACCCTTCACCGGTCGAACTGGGGCTGGTGGGCGGTGGGTCTCAGGGGGGGGGGGGTTGGTGGGGGTGGGGGAGGGTGGTGTGAGGTACTGGGGTGTCCTCTTGGGGGGTCTGCCAGGCACTCCCAGCAGTCGCAAGGCTCGACGCGTGGATGCGTCAAGCCTCCGAGTGTGCGAGGGCAGGCTGCACAACGACATCCAGGAGAGTGGTGGAGCGCGTCCGGTACGGCTTACTCTAAATAAGCCGTCGTCGTTTATCTGGGCCCCTTGTTGAGCAAAAGCTTCCCTTCCCCTGTCGAGGGAAGCTGGCTAACCCTTCGCAGGGCAGAGGAGGCCCCTGTGAGAGGCCTTTTTTGCAATGTGTTTGATGTGGCCGTTCAAACCTTAGCTTCGGCCACCTCTACTCCCAGAACCTGGACGGCTCCTGGGAGTGAGAGATCGATGGGAGCCATTCAAACCGCAGCCTCCCTTCACTGCGGCCCGGCTAGCGGAGGAACGAGAGAAACCACCATTTGGCCTGTTGTCTGTTCCGAAGCCAAAGTTTAACTGCCAAACGTGTACCCCCAATACCTGTATAACCACTCAGCTGTGATTGACCTCATCAGCAGCACGGCCACTGTCATGTCGCGGGTAAGGAGCAGGAGAGAGTACAGTCATAGAGTATAAGCCGAGACTGCTGCGTAGCTGCTGGAGAAGACGTCCACGCCAGATGTTCCAAAAGGACTGTCCACAGCACAGACGCCCTGTGGGACTGATGTTCACTGGCAGGGGACTCAGAGGCATGCCCGTTAACGACGACCTGTGGAGGGCCTCTTCCCTGCAGTAGTTTTCCGAGAAGGCCTCCGTGCCAACCCTGTCAAAGGGCACCCGCTTAGTGTAAGGGGCCACCACGACAGTCTCCGGCCCGTAATCCAGGGTGTCCTTCCAGTTTCGGTTAGAAAGCAGCAGCAGTCAAGAGGTGGGACAGTCCAGGTCTGAACCCAAAACTGTGGGTCCGAGAGGAAGTCGTTGTCGCTGACGGGTGACGACAGGCTACCTCGGCCATGATCCTCTCGAACCCTTTCCTTACCACAGACAGCAAGGAGATGGGCCTTGTAGTTTTTGGGTGGTCAGATCTGAATCCTCTTGTGCAACAGGAACCACTCGAGCCCCCCTTCCACGCTGAAGGCAAAAGATGTTTTCTCTGAGGAAGGGCCAAGAAGACTGTGGTGAGGAAGGGACAGAAGACTCTCCGGGTGGGACTGTTTTAAACAACTGCGGGCTGACGTCATCAGGGACAGGTGGTTTTTGGTGTCCAGCCCTCGCAGGATGTGCTCGACTTGCGCCTGCTTCACCTCCACCTTGTGGACTGTCCTTCCACACTGCTGCTCCAGACGAGGCGGGGGCTTGCCGGGGGGGCCCCACATTCATCTTTGCAGAAAAGAGATTAGCCGGCAGCTGAGCCTTCCTTCTGCTGCTGACAGCCGCTGGTGTTCGTCCTGCTTGGTGAGGGGAGGAATGAATCTTGGCGGCTGATTCCCTGTTTTTCCTTAAACCAGGGACCACCAAGTCTGTTTCCCACGCCTGAGCCTTGTAATTTGCGGCCGCAAGTCCTCCTCCCCACTTTTGTTATGGTCCATGTGCTGGGACACCACCATCCTAGCAGCCCGCCCGCGTGAAGGTCCTTGTTGCGCCATGTCGGGTTCGCCTTGAAACGGAGCCACGCCGAGTACTTGGCCTCGGAGCAAACACGGCAACGGTAGCCAAACCATGGCGATCCGTGGGCTTGGTGGTGTAGTGCAGGTTGTGGCACATGGCGTCTATGAAGGGCCAGGAGCGGAAGTAAGGGGCTCGCCAAACCATATTTTCGGCTCCGTTCCGCAGCAACAGTACCCCACGCGCTGTGACTCAGGTCACGGCGGCAAGGAGGCCCAGTCCGACCTATCCCACAAACCAGAACAGTACGAGAGGTGGCCTCGTTCCCGAGTTACGCCTATATTCTATCTGTTTAAGACAGGCGCTGGTGGTCAAGAGCTGCCCACTAATCCTAGCTGGTTGACCAGCAGAGAGTGTCACCCTGAAGGTAAGAGATGACAGGGACCAGTGCCCCCCCCCCCCTCGCTCGTGTGTAGGGAAGGTCACGTAGTCCGTCAAGCCCTGCACAGTGAGGAGGCTCTCATAGGCATGTTGTTCCAGGTGGTGGTTGAGGTCGCCCACCACCAAGACGTGCCTGCAGCAGTGCTCCAACATCAGGTCGTCCAGGGCCCCAGTGAGGTACTGGAGCGAGGCGGGTCCCTGACGTAGCGGGCGATACATGGCGCACAGCAGGATGGCTGATCGATCAGCCAGCACTACCCGGAAGAACATCACCTCCATATGGGGAGGCGGGACCACATCGAGGTGCTGGGCTTGCACTCCTTCCTTAAAGCACACAGCCACATCGCCACCTGCTCGCTCAAGGCGGTCCCTCCTGTTCCATTGGGTGTAGCCATGTATCTTGCCGAACGTGGGCTCAACCTCGTTGTTGAGCCAGGTCTCCGTCACCACAACTACGTCAGCACTATGTCGTAGTACACAGTTGTGGGTCAGGTCTCCGATGTTCGTTCGGAGACCACGGACACTGGCGGAGATAATCTTTAATGTATGGCTTGGACGTTCTGGCCGTACCATGATGGATGGGGGAGAGCGTCAGGGGTTCGGTCCGGGGTGATAGAAGTTTATCTCTCTCCCTCTCTCTCTCTCTAGAGAGAGAGAGAGAGAGAGAGAGAGAGAGAGAGAAGAGAGAGAGAGAGAGAAGACAGAGAGAAGAGAGAGAGAGAGAGAGAGGAGAGAGAGAGAGAGAGAGAGAGAGAGAGAGAGCGAGAGAGAGAGAGAGAGAGAGAGAGAGAGAGAGAGGGGAGATAGAGAGAGAGAGAGAGAGAAGAGAGAGAGAGAGAGAGAGAAGAGGAGAAGAGAGAGAAAAGAGAGAGAGAGGAGAGAGAGAGCGAGGAGAGAGAGGAGAGAGAGAGAGAGAGAGAGAGAGAGAGAGAGAGAGGAGAGAGAGAGAGAGAGAGAGAGAGAGAGCAAGGAGGAAGAGAGAGAGAAAAAAGAGAAGAGAGAGAAAGTGTTCAAGAATAAGAAGCTTTCAGCAAAACGATACAAAAGTTACATTTTTTGGGAAAGTATTTTTGCCTGCAGACCTTGTAGCATTTTTGTCCTCGTCCTCGCCAGTAAAACTCATCCTCGTCCTTGCTTATAAAACTCATCCTCGCTCACTCGTAAAAATCATCCCCGTCCTCACCGTAAAAAATCATCCTCGTTTGTAAAATTCATCCTATGCTCGCTCGTTAAATCACCTCGTCATCGCTGTAAAAAATCTTCCCCTCCCCGTCGTCAAACTCATTTCCTCACAAGTAAAACTCATCCTGTCTTTCTCGTAAAATTTTCCTGTAATCGCTCTTCAAGTCATCCTCTCCTCGCTGTAAAAATTATCCCTCTCGCTTGTAAAATGTCCCCGTCCCGCCTTCAAACTCTTCTGTCCCCGCTCTTTAAACTCATCCCCGTCCTCGCCGTATAACACTCCCCTTTTTCACTCGAAAATCATCCTCGTTCGCTCGTAAAAAATCAACTCGTTTTTCGCTCTTAAAACTGTCCTCGTTCCGTCATAAAATCATCCCCGTTTTCTCTTGTAAAACATCCTCGTTTTCGCTCGTAAGACACATCCCCCGTCCCCGAGTAGAACTCATCCTCGTCCGGCTCGAAACCATCCTCGTCCCGCACGTAAAACCATCCCCGTCCCCCGCTCGTAAAACTCGTCCTCGTCCCGCTCGTAAAGCTCACCTCGTCCTCGCTCGTAAAAATCTTTCCCCGTCCCGCTCGTTAAAAATCATCCTCGTCCCCGCTCGTAAAAATCATCCTGGTCCTCGGTCTTCAAACCAATTGTCCCCGCTCGAAGACCCCTCCTTGCCTCGCTCGTAAAAAATTTTCCCATCCTCGCTCCCAAAAAATCGTCCTCGCCCTTTAAAAATCATCCTGTCCTCGCTGTAAAATTCTTTTTCGTCCCCGCTCGTAAACTCTCCCTCCTCGCTCGTGAAATATCCGCGTCCACGCTCGTAAAAACCCCTTGTCCTCCTCGTAAAACTTATCCTCGTCCCATCGTCAGATTCCTCGTCTCGCTCATAAACTCGTCCCGCTGTAAAAATCATCCTCTTTTTTCGCTCGTAAAAAGTAATTTCCGTTTTCGTGTAAAAAATCTCCCGTCCTCGCTCGTTTTAAAAATATCTCGTCCCGTGTAAAAACATCCTCTTTTTAACCCTATAACTTACCTCGTCCAGCCGTAAAAATTATTCGTTCTCCCTCGAAAAATGTCCTGTTCTCGCTCTAAAATCATCTCGTTTTTTTTTGTAAAAAAATCATCCCGTTCTCGCTCGTAGGACACTCCCGTTTCCCGTCGAGAACCATCCTCGCCCGGTTCTAAAAAACATCCTCGCCCCGCCCAAAAATCAACCTCGTACTCGCTCGTAAAAAATCGTCCTCGTCCTCGCTCGTAAAACTCACCTCGTCCCCGCTGTAAAATCATCCCGTTCCGCCGTAAAATCATCCCGTTCTTGTTTGAAAAAACATCCCGGGTTTTGCTCGTAAAAAATCATCCTCGTACTCGTTGGAAACACATCCTCTCCCGCTCGTAAAAAATACTCGTTTCGCTCGTAAATAATCCTACCTCGCTCGTAAAACGTGTGCTCGTTCTCGCTCGTAAAACCACCTCGTTCTCGCCCTAAAAAATCATCCCGTCCCCGCTTGTAAAAACCCCAAACCTCGTCCTGCCCTAAACGAAAATCATCCCGTTCTCGCTCGTAAAACTTGCCCGGGGTTTTGTTCGTAAAACTCATCCTCGTTCTCCTTGTAAAATCATCCTCGTCCCGCTCGAAAGACCATCTTTGTCCTCGTTAAAAAAACTTTTTCCCCTGCTCGTAAAATATCCTCGTTCCGCTGTAAAAAATGTCCTCGTTCCGCTCAAAAAAAATCCCCGTTTTCTCTTTTAAAACACTCCTGTCCTCCCTCGTAAAAAATCTCCTCGTCCCGGCTCGTAAAACTCATCCTCGTCCCCGCACGTAAACGCATCCCGTCCCTTCGTAAAAATCTCCCGTCCTCGCCGTAAAGTCACCTCGTCCTCGCTCGTAAAAATCGAACCGTCCCCGCTGTAAAGCTACCGTCTTCGCTCGAAAACTTATCCCGTTATCGTCTTAAAAAATGTCCTCGTCCTCGCCGTAAATTTTTAGCTCGAAAACTCCTCCCGTCCTCGCCGTAAAACTCATCCTCGTCCCGCTCCTAAAAAAACATCGTGTCCTCGCTCGTAAACTCATCTCGTTCTCGCCGTAAAACTTATCTTGTCCTCGCTCGAAAATTGTCCTGTATTTGCTCCTCGATTCATCCCGTTCTCGCTCGAAAACTATCCTGTCTTCGTTAAAGTCATTCGTCCTCGCTCGTAAAACTATCTCGTTCTTGCTTTAAAACTCATCCGCGTCTTCGCTCGTAAAATCATCCTCGTTCTCGCTGTGAAATCATCCTTCCCCGCTCGTAAAACTCATACTCGTTTCGCTCGAGGACTTATCCCCGTCCTCGTCGTAAAACGGCCTCGTTTTCGCTGAAAACTCATCCCGTTTTGCTCGACAACTCATCCTGTCCCTCGCTTTTAAAACCCACCTCGTCCTCGTGTAATCGTAAAATCATCCCGTTTTAGCTCGTAAAAATTGCCCTCGTTCTCGCTCGTAAAATCATCCTCGTTTTTCGCCTAAAATCATCCTCGTCCTCGCTGTAAGCTCTCCCCTTTCCCCGTGAAAACTTTTCCTCGCCCCCCTGTAAAACATCCCGTCCGCGCTCGAAAATCATCCCGTCCTCCCCGTAAAATCATCCTTGCCCTTGTTGTAAGGACTTATCCTCGTCCCCCCTCTAAAACCACCCCGCCTCCTCGTAAAAATCGTCCCCGTCTTCAAACTCATCCTCGTTTTTCCCCCCCGTAAAGTATTTCGTCCTTTCTCGTAAACTGCATCCCGTCCCCGCTCGTAAAATGTCCTCGTCCTCGCCCCGTAAAACTCTCCTCGTCCTCGCCGTAAGACTCATCCCCCCGTCCGCTCTTCAAACCCTCCCGCCTCGCTCTTCAAAAATCACCTCGTCCTGCTCGTAATCATCCTCGTTTTTCACTCGTCAAATATCCTGTACTCGCTCGTCAAACTCGTTTCCCGTCCCCGTCCTCGCCGTAAAAACCCTCCCGTCCTGCCCCTAAAACTCATTGTCCCGTTTTAAAATAATCCTTTTCCAGCTCGTAAAACCTCCTCGACTCCTCGTAAAACTTTTCCTCGTCCCCGCCGAAATTTGTCCCGTTTCACTCGTAAAATCAAACCTCGTCTTCGCTCGTTAAAAAAAAAAATATCCTCGTCCTGCTCTAAAACCCCCCTCGTTCTCGCTCGTAAAATCATCCTCGTTTTGGCTCGTAAAAAAACCCTCCCCGTCCTCGTCGTAAAATTTTTCTCTCCTCACTCGTTTTAAAAATATTCTCGTCCTCGCTCGTAAAAAACTCCCCTTCCCGCTCGTAAAACTGTCTTTTCCCCGCTCGTAAAACTCTCCCCTTCCTCGTTCGTAAAAATCAGTCGTCCTCGCTCGTAAAAAACGTCCCCGTCCTCGCTCGAAAACACATCCCGTACTCGCTCGTCAAACTGGGCTTCGTCCTCGTCTAAAGCTCATCCTTTTCATCCCCCTAAAACTCATCCTTTTCGGATCGTAAAAAACCTCCCCCTCGCCGTATAACTCATCCTTTCTCGCTGTTAAAATATCCTCGCCCCCGCTGTACAACTTGACCCCCGTTCTCGCTCGTAAAACCATCCCCCTTCCGCTCGTAAAATCATCCACGTCCTCGCTGTAAAAAATCATCCCGTCCTCCTGTAAAATCTCTCGTTCTGATCGTAAAACTCATCCCCGTCCTCGTCGTAAAATATTCGTTCTCCCCCCTAAAAATCATCCTCGTCCGTCGAAAAAAAAATTCCCCGTTCTCGCTTTTTAAAAACTTTTCCCCTTCCCCGCTCGTAGAACTTGTCGCGTTCTCGCTCGTAAAAATATTGTTCTCGCTCGTAAAACATCTCGTTCTCCTCGTAAAAATCATCCTCGTCCTCGCCTAAAACTAATCTCGACCTCGTCGAAAACTCCCCTCGTCCTTCTCTTGTAAAATCTCCCCGTCCTTGGGTAAAACTTGTCCTCGTTTTCGCTGTAAAAAATCATCTCCCCGCTCGTAAAATTGCCCCCGTCCCCCTTTTTCCACTCTTTCTTTTTTTTCGTAACGCGTCCTCCCTTTTCCTCGTTTGCGTCCTCAATTTCCCGGTTGCATTTTGTTCGGGGCTCCAACCCATGTCCCCACGGTTGGATTTAAATGCACTAACCCCTATGTCACCGGGTCTCTACAATAATGATGATGATGGTGATAGAGGAAAGAAAAGAAAAGAAATACCCCTTAATAATAAGCTTAAGGTCTCTGTCTCCCTCTCCCCGAGAGAGAGAGAGAGAGAGAGAGAGAGAGAGAGGAGAGAGAGAGAGGGGAGAGAGACGAGGGGAGAGAGAGAAGAGAGAAAAGAGAGAGGAGAGAGATGAGAGAGAGAGGGGAAGAGAGAGAGAGAGAGAGAGATAGAGAAAGAGAGAGAGGAGAGAAGAAAAAGAGAGAGAGAGAGAGAGGAGAGAGAGAGAGAGGAGGAGGAGAGAAAAGGGGAGAGGAGAGAGGAGAGAGAGAGGAGAGAGAAAGAGAGAGAGAGAGAGAGAGGAGAGGAGAGGAGAGAGAGAGAAGAGAGAGAGAGAAGAGAGGAGAGAGAGAGAGAGAAAAGAGAGAGAGAGAGAGAGGAGAAGAGGAGAGGGAGAGGGGAGGAGGAGAAGAGAGAGAGACGAGAAGGGAGAGGGGAGAGCGAGAGGAGAGAGAGCGAGAGAGGAGGTGAGAGAGAGAGGAGGGGGAAGAGAGGAGGAGAGGGGAGGGGAGAGATGGAGGGAGAGGAGGAGATGAGACGAGGGGGGGGAGAGAGAATGAGGAGGAGGAGAGGTGAGAAGAGGGCGGAGAGGGAAGGAGGAGATGAGAAGATGAGAGGAGGAGAGAGAGAGATTGAGGGGGGGAGACGAGAGGAGAGAGAGAAAAAGAGGAGAGAGAGGAGAGGAGAGAGAGAGAGAGAGAGAGAAGAGGAGAAGAAAATAAAAAAAATTTTCCCCTTCCTTCTCCCGCCCGCTTCACATTTCTCACTCCTTTGACTTCACTTTTTCCTCCTCAACCCTAATTTCCCCAACTTACGTGTTTTTTATCATTTAATTTCCCCCCATCCCTCAGTCTCCTTTTCCCTACCCAACCCCCCCCTATTTTTTCCATCAACCTACCTTCAAC
>JACEEZ010021229.1:104534-118691 GCA_016584305.1 Chionoecetes opilio | reverse complement strand
CCCCCTCTCCCCCTCAAGGGCCTGAAAACGGGCCTAATCTCTAATCGTTTTCCCAAGGCCACGTTTTCACTCCATTACGGTATAAACGTACAGCAAATCGGTTGTAAACGAAAGTACCCTACACCACCAATTTCGACCAAGTGTGCAGTTCTAGGCCTCATTCTTACTATAGGCGTTTTATAAGAAAATTGGCTTCGCACCCCCTCACTTCTAGTCCGCAGCTTATGAAATGATGGGGACTGCCGGATAAAAGCACCAAAATTTTTTCAGGCACTTACGGGCCCCTAGTTTATGATTTTGAGAGGGAACAATGATCCCATCACTCAGATGGCTAAAAGGGAACGCTTCTTTATTATTTGGGACATTCCGCATGTGAAATTAGGGTAAATGGGTTTTTTAAAGAATAGGTCAAAAGGGATAATGTTTATTGGATGCAAGTTATCATTATTATTATTTAATAACTCCGAACAAAATATTCCATTTTGGCTGTCAAAAAAACATAAATTCAATATTTATTCGACTTTAAATCCCTGCGAATCGGAATCCCATGTAGTTTATTAGCAAAAACACAAATTTAAAAACCCATACCCCTTTGCAATTCAAAAATAAACAGTGGTTTAATCTACTGACGGTGTTTTGAAAATAAGTATTCATTAAGCTCATTATACAACATCATTCTTCCTGTCACTGCGGAATGCCATGTCTTTGTTAAGCCCCAGTATCACAATGCAGGTAGATTCATAATTGTAATTATTGTCTATTCTCACATTTGCAGCTGCACATTCGGTGCATTTCAGCTGTTTTCCCTTGCATGAAATCCCCCGCAAACTGCAGCACTTTTGCAGGCACTTCCAATTCACTTACAGCCTTTGCTTGCCGAGTCCCGGCCCACGCCACCTTTTCCTTCCGGGAAGTGCACACTGAACAGGGGGAAGTTTTTCAGGCCAGCTATGGTCCTGGGTGGTGTTTTTTAGAAGGGCTAGGCTGCACCCCTCTGGATTGGCCCATGTTTGAACTGGTAGGAAACGAACAGGCTGATACCTGTCCCAGGGAAATGTCCTGTCGTGGCTGTTGTGCTTGAGGGGGGGGTCAATATTATCAAGGGCCCTACAGGGGAAGGGAGCTGAAACGCACTGGACTGGGCACACAACTCCCTTTCTCTTTTAGTCCTCAAACACAGCAGTAGCCAGGTGATTCTTTTAGGTGGAGCACCCGGTATACTGACACTCAGGCCCAAGTCATGCATTGGGTAACAAGTTTTCTTCCCTAGTCTGCGTGTGGAGGTTCAGGAATGTGGGTGGTAGGGTGGCTCATTTCCAACGAATGTCGTGTGGGACTGCTTGGTATTTGCTTGTCTCTCTTCGGCTCTCTTTTTGCATTGAAGAGTATGATCTGTGAGGCGGTGAAAACAGGCCTGGAATCTGTGCAGTCCTGATCTTTCAAGTCAGCTCCTTTCATCACATGGTCACCATACTCTTGAGGTTGGCTGGAACAGAGTTCTTCTGGCAGTAAAGGGGAAAGATAGAGCCACTAAAGTTGAAACCACAGGGAACAAAAGGGATGTCCTTTTCGCACAATCCTGGCAGCTTTTGCCAAAATTATTTGCACTCCTTCAAGTCAGTCTCCAGGGCCCTGTTTTCAGCATTTGTTGATGCCTTTTTCCAAAGACAAGTAGCGATTTTTTTTCCCACTATTGCTCTTGTGAATAGGAAAGTGCTTCAGGTTTTGCTCTTAAGCGAACTTTGTTGACTTCCTCCTGATGCCAAGTCAGCAAGACGATTTTCGTAGATGCCGTAGGGAAGCAAACTTGGAAGAGCAATGGGGCTTCTCCACTTCTTTCTTAGTAAGTGACAGCCACAAATGCTCTTGCTCGGCTTCTTGTCTGTTTACTGCACCTGTAGTTTTCCTGTTCCTGATCAGGAAACCGGTGACGATCCGAGTCCAACCAAGCAAGCAAGATGGTATTGGCCTCAGTGCAATGAGGTCACGACACTTCAATCCGGTCAACAAATCTGAATCCAACAGATTCGGGCCCCATTACAACATTGTCTCTGCCCCTAGGGTTTTGAACTCATGCAGGAGTCCATCTTCTTGGTGCAAAATATGCAGCTGGTCTTGTCGAAACTTTGCGTGGACGACGGCATCGGTCTTCTGGAGAAAGGGGTGCTATCTCTCCCTCGCTTCTTCGCCCTGCCCGTTTCTGTGTGTTGAATTGGTCGTGACATGATTTGTGCCACTGTGCATGATTCCTGATCAACTCATCCACGTCTGTGGCAGCACCCAAAGAAGAGGCACTGGCCCGAGCGTTTGAGTTCTCTGAAAATGAGTCACTTTCTCCAGGAAAGATCCATAGACAGCTGGCGCCGACTTGTCCGCTCCATGTGCATTTAAGGGGCAGCGAAGTGGCTCAGAGGTTTTTCTGGGAGACTGCACACGCTGACCAATCCATCACGATGAGGACTGGGGCTCTTCAAAATCTGCAACACACAAAAAAAAAACAGTTAGCAGACATTGTTGCATCCTTAACTAAGTACATGTAGTAAGTAATTCATGGTCATACATGTAAGCCTAAATTCCATTGTAATAGAACGGTTGGGCCTGGTAAAATTTGAAAAGTGTGATCTTGAAGTATAAAGAAGGGATGAAAAAAATAACAAACTAGTGGATGTATTGCATATACGGAATATTTCTTTTGCCATTAAGGCGAATCTTGATTTCATCAAGATTTTTCTAAGTGAAAATTAGCCGTTATCACAAAAAAAAGGTTCATAGAGGTTCTGAGTAAATTGGATCGTTGTCTCCCCTCTCAAAATCATAGCTAGGACCCTGTAGAATGCCTGAACAAAATTTGGTGCTTTTATCCGGCATGTCCCCCCCTCTTGAAATCTGGTCCTTAGCGGCCGCACTATTCCACTCTCAAAAAAGATGTGTCTTTCCCCTGGTCGGAGAGTGAGGAAAAAGCCTTCGCTGGTCTTAAGCAGGCTCTCACTTCTGTGCCTGTCCTTGCGTGCCCTGACTACTCTAAAACCTTCATTGTCAATACTGATAGCTATACCGGTATCGGTGCTGTCCTAATGCAGGAACACAATGGTAAACATCGCCCCATCGCGTATGCTTCACGTCTCCTCAACAAGGCAGAGAAAAACTACGCGTTGACCGAGATCGAGGCACTAGCAGTCCCTTTGGTCTTTGAAAATGTTCCGCTATTTTTTTCATATATTTATATCCCAGTCCTAGAGATCATAAGCCCTTACTTCATCTCTTCAAAGGGAAAAACTTTTATTGCCGCATGGCTCGTTGATTGTTCACAAGACAAGATTTCATACCAGATTTTACATATATCAAAGGAAAAAGTTATTTAGCAGCCAATGCCCTATCTTTTCACCTGTGCTCAAACATGTCCTAAACACCACTCAAACATCCATATTTTCTACACTTTATCATGCTTATCTATTTACAGCTCAAAGCAATGACCCACCTGGTCAAAAAACATCTACTGCCATCTACTTACAAGTATCAGGTGATACTTGTAACCTTCCTCAGTTTTCCATCTCTTTCACCACTATTTTCTTCAAGACCAATTTATCTACAGGCAACCACAGCACTCACATCAAAGATGAGCCTGCTCGTCTTATTTCATCAAGCTTGTCATTGTCCTCAAACTCTTGATCAGACAGCACCTTTTCGAGAGCTGCTTGGTATGTGACGGAGCCTGCTGGGACTCGCGCGTGGTGACCCCCGGGAGTGGCGTCGTGGGTGGGCGAGGCGACGCGCCCCCCCTCCGGCGTATGCCCCCAATGATTGATTGATTTTTAAACTCTTATCCATGCTCCTTGGTAACACTTAAGGAGGGGAGACGAGTATGGGCCATCTTCTTAGACCTTGAGAAGGCCTTCGAGTTGGCTAGCCCCTCTAGGGACCATCCTAACCCTTCTAGCTCGAAAAGGGAGTCCCGAGGCCGCTTGCTGACCTGGCTGCGGAGCTTTTTTCACTGACCATGGAGTAAAAGTAACCATTTCATGGAAATCTTGTCTTCCACACCACACTCAATGGCACGCCACAAGGCCAGCATCCTTAGCCCATTCTTTTTACATTTTTTGTTTGCGAAGACCTTCTTAATGCTTTATATTGTCCTGAGTGAGGCTCTGTGTTTGGCAGATGACCTCGCCCTTGTGCTCCCCGCGTAGGTGATCCTTTCGCCTGGTTCCTAATACTCTCGCACGACTGCAGAACAAATGTGCTGAATTGGAACTAAAAATCAACCCTACAAAATTCTCGTTTATGATCCTTCTGGACTTCCGCCTCCTGAACATCCACTCCGTTTTTGGCGGACCGAGCTCCGCCGTCAAGGACTCACCAATACCTCTCGGCGTGTGCTGACTATGATTGCCCTTTCAAAAGGCATGTTCAGCATCTTCGAGACGAGCAGACTGCCCGCAAAAAGGTAACTTAAGGGCCATATCTTACAGAGGAGCAGGCCGCCTTTCTTCTGGTCAAACGTACTTTCCTATGTTCCAAGCCATCGCTCTGTCATCGACTACAGTGCTCCATGTCCTTCCCTGGCCTAAAACAGTGCCTTTGTCATCACTTGAAGTGGCACAAAACGAGGGCCTTTGCGCATGATTCTTCGAGCACCAGCTGGCGCGCCTACACACTCTGCGTCCGAGTGTGGTCTCCCTTCACTACAACACCTGAATCCTAGAGAGAACGTAACCTTTTGTTGCGAGGTGGTTAAGAAACGTCCAACGAGGCCAAGTAACTCACCGAAGTCCTGCGGCACCTAACCAACAACCTGCCAACTAAATCTTGACGCAACTGGGTTCTTCGCAGCGGATGCCACACATGCAGTTGGCGCTGTACAAGGCCGTCCCCGACTGCCCTCACCATGATTTTGCTTCACCCCCTCCTTGGCATCCCAAACCAATTTCCATCGTCCGCCCCGGTACTGCAAAACCCGAGGCTTACCCTCCCTTACTATACTTAGACAAGAAAGCTTACGGCATACATGCCATTTCCACCCCTGCACAACCCCCTATTTAACTGACGGGTCCGTCATTGAAATATGGTGCGGCTGGGGCCGCCTTTGTGTGTGGCGGACACTCCACGTCCTGTCGCATCACGATGGGTGTTCACCTTCCAACCTGAACTCAACTGCCATACATGCGCCTCGAACATGCAGGAATCTACGTGACGGTGCCATCAACATCTTCACCGACTCGCTCTCATATTGAGCACTCGATCACCTCTCTTCAAGGACACAACGTATTACTCTTTTTATCAATCTACCATCTTTTTTCAAAAACCCTTGTAGCTCACAATAACACCATCACCTTCACTGGGCCCCGGGGCCATGTAGGATCGCGGGCGATGAGCGCGCAGGAACCAAGCTGCTCACATGCCGCCACCAACAAGCCTGTCGCTGTCCGGTCTTCCCCCATCCTCTCACTCATCAAGTCCTCGTGTGTCGCTGCAGTGACGAGACTTGACAGGCGGCGTTTTTTTGAATACCTTCTCGCAGAGGGTTTTTTCAAAGGCCGCCTTGTAAGTCCTCTTTCATGCAAAGTCACTCGATTTGAACATTCTTCCAGCCTTCTACGTGGATCCCGCACCATCACCAGCCTGCATCGCCTGTGCCTGGGCTACATCGGAACAACCCCAAATGACAAGAAGCGGCCAACCCCATGCGAAACACTGCCAAGGTGGAAAACACAACAACTACACTATGGTCCTGCCATTGCCCTTCCACGCCCGGCTGCGCCTCTACCTTCACACAACTTACCCAAGGGAAGTCGAACGCAGACTCAGTCCTGGTTACTTGTTCCCCTAATGTTTCCTTGCTGAAGTCGTCGCCTTCAAAATCTCCACCATGGTAACTACTGTGACATCTAACTGCTTTAACACTGACGGGCTATTCCTACACTCTGAAGAAGTGCAATAAAAAAAAAAATTAAAATGGACTCAAGAGGACTCTACACTGATGTTTCCTCTACTGACACCGTCCGACCATACCTTCCAAAGAGCATCGATACTCCGCTCTTTCCTTCAGTTGCACCACTTCTCTCCCCATCCTGGCATCCGAGCGTCGCAACACATGATGACTTTCTAAGATTCATCTGGCATGCATCACAAGGACGTCCCAGGCACTGACTCGCACCTGCATCAAGTGCCAAGCTTCAAAAGAGAACCGGACGCCACAAAAACTCTCCCTGCAGCAACATTCAAGCCAGTCTCTTCAAGATTCGACCACCTTCATGTTGACATCGTGGCCCGCTGCCTTACCCTCCCAACGGCTAACGTTCACCTGCATCTGCGCCGCACCGATTCACTCGTTTGCCTGTAGGTTTGCACCCTTTTTGTGACATCATAACGACTTTGTCGCCCGTGCTTCTATCATACGTGGATCTCCATATTCGGTGTCCCTCTCACCTCAACATCGGAGCGTGAAGCCAGTTCGAGTCTTAAGCCTGTGAAACTAGGTCATGACTCTGCTCGGCATTCGCCGCTACAGGACGCCAGCTACTCCACAAGCCAATGGCCTCATCAAGCGCTTCCATCGGCAACTCAAGTCCTTAGCTGGCAGCTTCAGCCCAACACGTAAGACGGACTATTAGCTCTAGCCCCCTTGTCCTCCTCGTCATTCGAACGTCATTGAAGGAAGAAGGATCTAGGGGGTCCACTTTCTCTGCTGAGCTCTTCTACGGAACCACACTCAGGCTAGCAGGTGGACCTAATCAACAGTACACCTGATTCCAGGCTCTGCAGTATCAGGAACCTCGCCAGCAGACCTCAAGGACTCCATGCAGAACCTTCATCCTGTGCAGCCTTGCACCTTCTCCCTCCAAGACCCTCGTCAGTCAGGACCTCGACATCTGCACTCACGTCTTTGTCAGGGTAGACGTAGTCAAGAAGCCCCCTCCGCAACCGTCGAGGACGCCTTGAAGTCATCCGTAGGACGAGACAGAACTCGCAATCAACCGCAAAGGGGACTTGCCGACCGTTTATCGCCAATCGACACGCGTGAGACCTGCGTTTCTAGCGTAACTAGGAGAGAAGTACTGGTGTCACACAATATAATTCATTCAATCTACTTCTTTCCGTCGTTTTCCTTTCTTGCCCGTTCATCGCTCCGAAAATAGGAAATCCTGTTTTTATTTGTTATTAGTTCAATTTACATTTGTTCCTATTCTCCATTTACCTTTTTTTTATAACACACATTTTACTGTACCATTCATGGTGTTGTCTTTCTAAATTGTTTATCATCTCGTAGGTTTCCATTAATTTTGTATTTATTATTTCCTGAGTAAACATCATATGATTTAAAGGTTATTCCTTTACATATATAACCCCTTGTACATATTATGTACAGCTGAATTGAAATAACCAGAAAATATTAATCAATAGTTTGTCTTTTAAACCCATACATGGCTAAGGGGATTAGTGCAAAAGATCATACCGCTGAGATTTTAACTCGGTTTTGCCAATGACCTTACTCATTATTACTTACTTACATACAATTTATGAGTGGTACGTGGAAGAAGTAAAACCAATTTAACTATTCAAATAATTTTATATCTAATTTAAACAAAATGCATAGATATGACACCATTAGGAAACCTTAACCCTCATTGGCTTAACAGCCAAAGAATAAACTTTTAGTGCTCAAGATTCAAAACCGTTTAAATAACTAAGTACTACCGAGAGGAATAATCTAACCTATCCTAATCCACACCTAAACTATCCTATCCAGTTCGAGAAATATCGCAAGGGAAAATAAAACATGCCCTGGTTTACCACTGGAAGATAATTATATAAAATACATACGTAGATAGATAGATATATTGATTGATAGATAATATATGTATATAAATTATAAAAATATAGATTGATACATAGATAGAATAAGATAATAATGGTAAATGGATATATAGATGTAATACTTTATTCGTTCGTTTTTTTTTCTTTTTACTTCAGTAAAAGTGATGCCTGAGATATGCTTTCTGCCTCCGGAGACAAAATTCTGGATCGCAGATAATGCCCCAACGTCTGCTCGATTTCAAGGTAAATAATGTCTAAATAGAGCCACACATAATCAGACATATTAATAGTACTTAATGATGCACGCAACATTCACCTTACGGCTATTAAACCAGAGTAGAACAAGAAGTAACGGATTCAAGCTTGAAAAAGCGCAATTTCAATAACAAATAGGGAAAACTGGTTCACAAATAGGGTGGTAAATGATGGAATGGACTCATTATACAGTAGTTAGTGCGGATCCATTAGAAAAGCTTTAAAGGGAAGATGGAAAAAATTCATGGTTGGGATGACAGGTGGGATGTAGGTAGTGTTTAAGTAACAGGAAACTACAACGTGTAGGTCTCCACGGCCTCTTGTATCTCCTTATTTTTCTTATGTTTCTTATTTTTTATTCAAAAACCTTAAAATGTGAAGGTGAAATTCTACACGGAATCCTTGCTTTTATGGATTTACTTCAGCTTCACGTTACTGTCTAGCCACTGTTTCGCATTTTCTAATGGTAATTATATAGATACTATTTAATAAACCTATAGCAAAAACTCACACACAACCTACACACACACACACACACCCACACACACACGCACACACACACAACCCCCATACCACCACAACACACACACACACACACACACACAAACACACACACACACAGACAGACAGACAAACACACACACACACACACACACACAACACACAACACACACAAGCACACACACACACCCACACACACAGACCACACACACACACAGACACACACACACAAATAACAGACACTTTCTCAATAACTGCCAAGAGAGTCAAGTGGATAAAAGCGTTGGCATGCCATTCTGCGGTTATCCGGTTCGATCAGTCACTGCTCTTGGGGATTTTCACTGACAAATTCCGGGCAGTTGCTGTCACCCTTACAAGGGGATTTAGGTGTGTGGCGTGGGTGAGGTCCCAGCATTACCCTAAATCTTAATAATGAGCTTCTAAGCTCGCTCTCGGAGGGTGGAAACTGGCGATCACGAATCTGTCTCGCGTGAAACAAAACGCACGGGTGATAACCACAAACACACCACCACACACGACCACACACACACACTAAACCCACCCACACACACACATACACACCACACAGACATATGTAAGGGCCAAACTATACACACACCCACACACACAGCCACACACGGACATATATAACACGCGTCACGACCACACACGTACACACACACTACACAAACGAGCACAAACACAACCCATAACACACATACACACCACCACGATGGTCAAATTGGAAAGAGCCTTGGCGCGCCATTTCTGTGGTTAGTCGGTTCGAATCTTCTTTCCCTTTCCTGATTTTTCACTCTGCCCCCTGAGCAAGGGGATAATTGTGGGAGTGTGGGTGTGTGAGGTCCCCAACATAACCCCAAAGATTGGTATTAAGGAGCTCCAAGAGGGAAGTTCTGGGAGGGTGAAACAGCAACCGCAAGTCCGGTTCACGTGGACAAACCATGGGGAAATGACACACACACACCACACACACAGGCAACACACACAGCGCACACACACATGTACCCACACATACAAACACCTGCCCGCCATAGTGAATATTCCCGTGGTGGTATATGGGTTAGAGCTTTGCTGCAGATATGTCGTTGACACGCTCCTGTATCCTCTTTGGAATTATCCCTTAATGTATAAATTCCCAACGTGCGCATGGTTAGTTCTGCCCTCTCAAGAAGACTGATCTTACTACTACACACAATAAATGTATCGTTTACTCCGACAACCTTTTTCACCCCAAAATGTTTATGTTATCATGATATCATTAACAACCTTCCGCCCCAAACACCTGGTAAGGAGAATAACAAATGTCGCTCAGGTCAGATATACTTTACGGTGAGACTCCTCGAGCTATATTGATACTTCCTCTCATCGTAACACTTTAGTACGCCATCTGCCCTAATGTCGCCAGGCGCCATAATAATTACGTATTAATATCCTCACTACTGATTTGTATGTGCCACTGAAGATGACACACAGTAGTTATATCCATGACTGTATAATCTAACCCTGTTTTTCAGCGTTGTTTTATGCTTTGTATCTGCAAGTATAGAATTGCTCTAAATTTCGCAACTCTTTTTTTTTTCGGAACGATGACGCGCGGGATGGACACTCATACAACATAAACACTAGATGGTGGACCTTAGTGTAGTCCGTTATCACGTCGCCCTCGGTTTAATTTTTGTAAATTGTTCATTTCTAGCCATAATATGACCAGATGAAGTCACAAGAATGACACAGACTCTCCAAATTAGCCCCTTCTAACTTTCCTAAATCATGAATGTATAAATGTAATAGTTAGGGAATATTTTAAATCTTAGAACAATCTCCTTACCAAGAAATTTCTTCACCAATGAGTTTATAAAGGTGTCTAACTAACACATTATCAAAAAAATTGAAAACTCAACTCCCGTAGGGCCACCCCTTGCAGCTGCGGAAGTTTGGGGTACACAAACCAATCCGGTAAAAATAGAAAATAATTAATTCGGCATGAAGTACCTTGTGAGGGGGTCCAACTAGGTTTTTTCATGATTCTGAATCATTGCAGGCATTTTGTTTGCACCAAAACCATTTCCTTGTTGGAAAAATGGCCACACCCCGCCACTTTCCCCTCTTTGCAAACCTTTTTTTTTGGTGAAAATAAATATTGCTGGGTGCATGTAATTACAAAAGTAGCTTTTATTATTATTTCCATTTCTTGAATACTAGTTTGAAAATGATACTGCTCCACAATGTAAAATCCTCAGGAGCCAAGTCTGAAGTCTTCTCTCAAGGATTCCTACACCATCATGATACAGTTTTCTTGGCATGTTTTAAGCCTTTTACAACTTCTGCATGCTTGAGATACGCTAATATTATATTCTTCTTGCAGCTGCCCGCCGGTTTGCTGCAATTTTCATTGAAATTGGCAGCTCGTGACTGGAGCCAGCCCTTCTCAGGTAGCCATGGGATCTAGTGTCGGAACCGGCGCATACCATAACCCCTACCGTCCATTCCATAGTCACTGGGGTCCTAAAGACATGCTCTGGCAGCAGCAATCCAGTCCCGGGTTTTGAGATAGGCACGGAGAGAATGGCTGTTGCAGCTGCACCCTAAGTCTCTGGTTGATCAGCCCGGCCGCCGCCTCCGCGAGAACAGGTATCGAATTGCACCCAAGTTAGTACCTGGTGCATGATAAATGTGCTGGAAAAATCGCAAATACCACCCCCTATCACCTCTTCTTAGTAGCCCGTACGTCAAGGGAAGATGCCATTGTGTTCATGATGTCCCCCCTGTAGAAAACCTGTCCAAATGAGTGGTTTTCTCCCGTGGCCGGCCACGATGCTGAAACCGTAATCACAACCTGTGAGGCATGACAAAAGAGCAGGTAGCGCCTCTGTCTTTCAGAGAGAGCTTCTCGGATCCTCCTGACATCGTAAAAGCCCTTCGATGTGGTTAGAGAGTGGATTGTTGGTGCTTGAGCTATGTGCACCAGCATTATCAGCACGTCCCGCGTCTTCTCTGCCCGGCACCTGAAAATAGAACAAGATATGAGTAAAGCGTCTTGAACTGTGCAAAACAGTGAACTCTTAACAATCTCCAAGTTATTTAACAATGCTACTCTTCTTTTCTGAGGATAATACACTTACATAACAACGTGGTGCATCAATGCACATACAGTAAAAATATCAACACTGAAAAATCAATAGTAATCTAGTTATTAAGTAAAATCCTACACAAAATTTGACTGACCTCAACAGAGTCATCTGTAGCCGCCAATGCTGCTCTCACAATAGAAGTGTCAGCATCATTGTCCACAGGACTAGCACCACGGTGATCTAGACGTTCCATAATGTTGAAGAGAGGAGATGGATGAGCTCACTCTTGTTGTGAGTGTTGTCCATGAACTTTGCCTTTGTGTCAATGTATCATATCTGGTCGAATCTTTAGATCACAGAAGGAGTTCTTGGTACGCCGGTGTGGTCGTGATCTTTTGCGAGCTGGCTGCTATAGCCATCGAAGACCACATGAGCTTCATGTGAGGAAACCGAGACAACTGCACATAGCTCCAGGTAACTGTCGGCAATCTCCTGCCAGGTTTTGACCTTGGTTTCCCATTCACCATGTAGATAAGGCCATCCACCATCAACCACCAGACTGGAGCAGGGTTGGTCCCAGTGAGGTCAGCGGTCGGTCCAACTCCTTCAAGCTAGTCATGGAAAGCCTGCCTTGTTCGCCTTGTTCCTTTTTATGACGGTTTGTGTTGCTTTGTGATCTTGAGGGCACGGACAAGGTTGGAGTCCAGCTCATACTCTAAGCTTAGTTTCGACTGTCATATCCCGTTGGGCAAAAAATATCAGTCAGTTTGAAACACTGAAGTGAGTTTAGGGTGAATCTTCTTCTCATTGACCTTGGAATCTTTCAGATGTGACAGGCCTGTACCTTGAACTTCACCTCATGGCGATGTCACTGATTGTTCATACCAGCTTTTTCTTTCTGCATTTTCACTCCTTCTTTCTTCAAAACGCTTTCTCTCAGCGTTGACTTCAATCATCTGCAGTGCTCGTTGAATCCTGTTGAGAAGGATACAAGCAACTGCCTTTGTCTCGATCGGTGGTCAAGGGGGTTGCTCTCCCTCGAA
Source organism: Chionoecetes opilio (assembly GCA_016584305.1). Taxonomy (NCBI): domain Eukaryota; kingdom Metazoa; phylum Arthropoda; class Malacostraca; order Decapoda; family Majidae; genus Chionoecetes; species Chionoecetes opilio. The sequence goes on along the minus strand of JACEEZ010021229.1, from coordinate 105,985 downwards.
CATTTGAGGGCAAGTCCAATCGCTTATTCAGCGTCTCGCTTCATCCTGTTTTGGCAAGTCTTTGTGGAGTGGACCATGTTTTCCTTGACACGTAAGTGTATATATGTATATATATAGGTTATATATAATATATATATGTATATTTATATTGCATATATTTATATATATATATATATATATATATATAATATATATATTATAATATAATAATAATATATATTATAGCATATATCTATAATATATATATATATATATATATATATTTATAATATATAGATATATATACTATATATATATACCATAATTATATAATATATATACATATATATACATATGTATATATATATATTATATATTATATATATATATTATAAATATCTATGTATATATACTATCTATACATATATTATATATATATATAATATACATATATATATATATATATATTCAACGCTTTGTAATGGACTGGGTATTAGGGTACCCGTTTATAACACAATTCTTTTTTCTCAACTTTGGCATGGCCATTTCCCTAAGTAAAATAGAATTCTAAGACGATTTTTATCCCGTATCATTTTTTGCAATTTGAGCAATTTTTTACATGAAAATCCGCACTTTTATATTGCAGCCTTATCGAATAATGCTTAATGAGTACGCAGTGTCCGTTTGGTTCTTGTGTATTGCAATCATGCCCCAATATGAGTTCCAAATGACTACCGTGTATCTCTTCTGATCAGTTGGTTCTCAGGCACTACATCACAAGTGTCACACAGCCTCTTTACGTTGGCCTAGAACGTGTCCCTCATTCCTTCTTAGACCTGAAGCAGGGCATGGTCCCCTCCCGGTGGTGGGCCCGAGCCGGATGACCCGTCTCGGAGTGCTGCCCCACCAATGCTGCCGCAGCCTCTGTCACCTTCTTCAACGACATCTTTCGTGCTCTGAGTGTGGATAGAGACTCCGGACCTGGTACGGCCTTTGACCAGGATCTCCTGGATCTGAATCCCCGACAGTGAACAGTGAATGCCGGCTCGTGCACCCTGGCCGCTGCCAGCTGATCAGTGTCCTGCAAGCTGGTGGCTGACAAGTTTCAGCTTGGGTGTGATGCGAGGTCCCTTACCTGGTGTCCCCATACTCCCGCCACCCTCCATCTTCAAAATCTGGTCCACGGCGAACCTGCGGTCGTCCTCACTCTTGACTCGCCATCAGCGAGGAGGATACATCTGATTGTGCGAACCATGCTCCTTTCCGCACATAGAGGGTCACAGCTTTTGGACCTTCCTGGGCTGCGACCTCATCCACGCTTGAGCTGCGTTGAGGATGTGCTTTGGCCGTCCTCTAGTCTGTGGTAACCTTGATGTCGTAGTATAGTTTTTTGAGTACACCTGCAGCAGTACTTGACTAGGATTTCAGGGTTGTAAAGTTCTTGCCAGTCAGTCATCTTTCCTGGTCCCACA
>JACEEZ010021229.1:84534-94534 GCA_016584305.1 Chionoecetes opilio | reverse complement strand
TCAGTAGGCTGGGGGTTTGGATATAGGGGGACTCTCTTGAGACGGGGAAAGGCCTGGCAGTAGCGAGACAAACAGTGGGGGTTACACCTACTACTGGCCGGCATGAGAAAGGGTCACCGTGAAGGGGGAGTAGCTATAGGCATCTCCAGCAAACTGCGCCGTCAGTTGTTGAGGTTACTCCGGTTGATGAGCGTATAATGAGGGTGAGGATGAAACACACTCTGGGTTTCATGTCTTTTGTTGCAGTGTACGCTCCTACCGAGGTGCTTAAAATGAAAAAGAAGGAGATGTTCTACCCCCAAACCCCGATCTGTATTAGACCAGTGTCCTCCTCGGGACACATCATTGTCTTGGGCGACTTCAATGCTACAAACTGGCACTGGGGAGAGATGGCTACGAGTTATGTATTGGTCCCCATGGCTCCGGTACCAGAAACGCCAACAGTTCACTGCTTCGAATTTTGAAAGGTCCAAAAGGTTGAGAATTACAGGTTATTAGTACCAGAGACCAGAGCGCACCGCTGGACATGGTATATAATGCCGGAGGGTAGCTAAGGAGATCGACCACGTCCTGTTAGTACTGGGTTAGAGGATCCTCCAGAACTGCAGGGTTTCCGGAGTGCTGAGTTCTTTGGAACAGATCACAGACTTGTTTTTGCACATTTTAAGCTTCATGTCAAGTCCAGAAGAATCTCAGGAGGTAAACCATACTGTGTTTCATCTGAGAAACTGAAGGACTTGAACATTTTGCTCATGAGTATGCGTGGCAGTCTCAAATCGGTTTGATGTGCTCTGTACCCTCGAGGAAACCCGTAGAACTGGTGGGACACCTTCAAACGTGAAACTCTACAGGCTGCCAAGGAGTGTATTGGGGAGCGCCCGAGGTCAAGGCGTGGTATTGTCTCGACGGAGACGCTGGAAAAAATCGAAGAGAGTCGCACTGCCAAGCTGGCTGGGAACCAGGACCAGCACAGGGCTCTGTCACGCCAGACTAGAACCCTCCTGGGGAGAGACAAGGAGAGATATGTCAGGAGTCTCGCTGAGGATGTCGAGGGTCATTTGAACGCTAATGACCTCCGACCCGCCTACCGCGCCCTGAAGAAGCTCCGTTCCAAGTCTCCATCTCGGGCAAGTGCTATTCAAGCAGCAGATGGGCGCCTCGTGTCGGACATGGATGGGCAGATGACTCGTTGAGGTGAGTATTTTGGGCAGTTGTTCACGGTGGACCCTCCAACTGAGCAGCTTCACACCACTGGATTACAGGCAGTGGATGCCGATCCTCCCATTGACGAAATCGCACCCTGTCCTGACGAAGTCAGAGAGGCTGTAGCTAAGTTGAGGGGTGGAAAGGCAGTTGGTGTTTGTAATATCAGTGCGGAGCTCCTCAAAGCTGGGGGTGAGGCCATGTCCGCGGGTTGCATGCTGTCCTGACTGCCGTGGGGCAATCAGGTACCATTCCTCCTGACTGGAAAAGGGGGCTGGTCGTCCCTATCTGGAAAGGGAAAGGGGACCGTCAGGACTGCAACAATTACCGCGGTATTACACTGCTTAGCGTGCCAGGCAAGGTGCTTGCTCATCTATTGCTGACACTGATCCGCAGTCATCTGCTGAAGCATCAGAGACCTCAGCAGTCTGGGTTCACGCCTGGTAAGTCATCAACGGACCCTATCCTAGCGCTTCGTGTCCTGGTGGAACGCCGACGTGAGTTTCGACAGGGGATGCTTGCAGCCTATGTTGATCTCAAGAAGGCGTTTGACTCAGTGCATCGTGAGTCACTTTGGGATCTTCTGCGACTTTGCGGGATTCCTGCAAGGACTAATGGTTTGATAACCGGTCTGTATTCTGGGACTGAGGGTGCTGTGTAGTGTGATGCAGATGTATCCAGCTTCTTTGCTGTTAATACAGTAGTGAGGCAAGGGTGCGTCCTTGCCCCATCACTTTTCAGTGCTTGTATGGACTGGGTATTGGACAAGGTTGTAGATCAAAGTGATTGTGGAGCATCCATCGGCAACACCAAGATCACTAATCTTGTTTTTGCCGATGATGCAGTAATCTTTGCTGAGTCCCTGGAGGTCCTGGTGATGGCTCCCGAGGCGCTGCACGAGGAGGCAAAGCCTTTGGGACTTGAGGTCTCCTGGCTTAAGACCAAGGTCCAGGTGTTTGGAGACTTACTAGATGAAGCAGTACAGTCTGTTCATGCGTGCGGCGAGGACATTGAGATCTTTAGTACAGGAGCATTAGTAAAAATTTAACGAAAACCTAGAAAAAAATAATAGAAAGCTGATTTTTTCAGGGGAGCTCTAGAAAACCATAAGCATGTCCACTGTGCAAAGTTCTGCAAATTCAACCTGGTGGCATTTTCAGAATTGAAGATGGCCGCTATAACAATTTGCGATAAATGGTAAAATACCCAAAATCGGCATAACTGACAATTTATTACAGTGGACCCATGCCATGTTCATTTTGAGTTAAAATAATTAGCATAAAGTGTAATTACTAGTATATTATAATAATAGCGAGTGATAATTAGCATAAATTATAATTACTAGTATATTATAATAATAGTGAGTGATAATTATCATCAATTATAATTAATAGTATATTATAATTATAATAATAATAATAATTATAATGTAATTTTCTCGTTTTTCAGGTGCTGTCATGATGGCCGAGTTTTGCAGTATTCCCACATGCGGTAAGCAGATCACATGAGATCGTGCAGAGGTCCATGATAAGGGCCCTTTAGGGTCTCCTACGAGCCAGCATTGAAAGAGAAGATGGGTTTTCAGTCTGTATTTGAGAGGAAAAAGGTCACAATTGCAGTCCAGTCCATGGTAAATGTCGTCGCGAATACATTCGACCATGCAGATTACTTTTTACAAAAGGAAAAGGGAAGAAGAGCCATTGGACTCTGATTGGGGCACATCATCTTCAAAATTACGTTCAAGAACTCGAGTTTTCATATAAAAGAAGATTGTCTCTATTGTGCAAAGACTGTAATAAAACTACAATGTAGAAACAGAGATACCCCGCAACCGTCGGGTACGGGCACATGATGCTATGAGAAAAGCCCACCCTTCAAAGCGTAATTGAGAAAGCTGGCGATCGCCATGATGAGTGGGGAGATGCTGTTAGACTTCGCGTATCCAAAAGAGTTAGATTTTATTGCTGCTGAAGTCAAGTACCACCATGACTGTCAAGGGGTTTTCTTTATGCTGCAAACAATTTCCAAGCCGGGGGAATACCCGTGATGGATTCAACGGGGGCGACCTGTCAATGCCACAAAACACGCGGCATTTTCCCGAAGTTGTGCCAATTTATACGCGACAATGATGAATGTCAATATTCACTGGCAGAACTTATGACTTTTATGGAAGACTATTTTGATGGAGGGAAAAGGGCTACAAACCCCAAAAGGCTAGGACAGAAATTTGGGGGAAAGTTTCGGGCAGGACATTTTTCGGACTTGTGATATTGGAAAACAGACCATATATACTTTCTTAAATGAAAGTAACCACATCCTTAGAAGTAATTATGAGTCCAGTAACATTACAAAAGATTCAATCATAGATATGGCAGCTGCAATCATACAAGATGATGTAAAGTCTTATGTCATATGTTAACTCTGAATACCCGACAATGACACAATTGCAAGACAGTGATAAAATGGTGCCTGACTCTTTGAAACGACTACTGAGTGGTATAATCAAATCAAAATCTGACAAGACAAGAGTGTCGGCTGTGAACGCCGCCGTACAGCACTTGCACACGGCCATAATGTCTGCGTGTCGAAACCCCGATCATTGTGTCTCGAACACATTCGCATGTTTTGATGTGCAAAAACGAAGGGGATACCACTGAGTAGACATTCCTTCAACATATGGTTGGGTTATTTGTGGTTTCTAATTGGTGTTTTGTACAATATAGCATAGTTTGGCTATTATAAATGTAACATACATAGCATAGCTGTGGTATTTTTAAAATAAAAAAAAAAATAAAAAAAAAATTTCATCACCTTATTGAATTTATGCTAATTATGTCAACTCAAAATATTTCTTATGGCTCCATTGTATTCAGCACACTCTAAAACATAGACGTACACACAAAAATCTTATTACTACGAACTCGGATGGATGATCATAGTACTTTTCACTTTATCGTTAATTGTGATGGCGGCCATTTTGAATTATGAACATGCCACGAGGTTGAATTTGCAGAACTTTGCATAAGGGCGATATATACAATATTTTGGAGCTCTCCTGAAAAAATCAGCTTTCTACTATTTATTTCCACCTTTTAGCTAATGCTCCTGTACTACTTGGAAAGTTCTACATACCTTGGTAGCGCAGTCCATAATGACGGCGGGTCACGTCAAGAAGTCTTACGGCGGATTGGCATAGCCCACGGGGCTATGGACTCGCTCAGCGGGAGTATTTGGCGTTTCGGTACCTGTGCAGGGGGACAAAGATCCGGATTTTCAAGTCGCTTGTGATCCCTGTCTTACTATATGCTTGTGAGACATGGATACTGAATAGTGACTTGAAGAGACGAACCAATGCCTTTGGTAATAATTGTCTTCGCAGAATCATGGGGTATCGCTGGGATGATTTCGTGACAAATCAGCGATTGCACCGTGTGACTGAATCGAGGCCTATTATTTTACCTGCATAGTCCGTCACCGCCAAGCTATATGGGCATGTGGCACGCTACCCTGAAACAGATCCTTCCCATCGGGTTTTATCTGTAAGAGACAATCTGGCGTGGAGGAGGCTAAGGAGGCGCCCACAAGGCTCGTGGCTGGGGCAAGTTGATGTTTCTTGTCGAGAGCTGCTTGGTATAAGAAAGGAGCCTGCATGGGGACTCGCGCGTGGTGACCCCCGGGAGTGGCGTCGTAGGGTTGGCGAGGCGACGCGCCCCCCGGCGTATGCCCCCAATGATTGATTGATTGTGGGCTGACCACGTGCTAAGTTTAGTATTAACGGACGGAAGGCGGGAAACGAATGGTTATCGTGTTTTGGAGTTTTGGCTAGCACAGGAGACACTGACACACACACACATCGCTTGTACACTAATTAACCTTTGTTCTGCGAGGCCAGCTATACGATTACCAGTTTCCCGTCCTTCTGGGCAGTGGGATGAGAAAGGTGGAGAAAGGTGGGAGGTGCACTCCAGTAATAACGTAACATGGAGGAACTTTCCATCACCACTGTTTAACCGCCCATAAATATAATCGCGGTAGCATTTTGAAGCGTTATCTAGCATTTTTTTTCAAGTATCACTTAGAGTGCAGGTGAGAGCAGAGGGTGTTCCCACTCTTGTTTGTTTAGTGATGCAGCTGGGCCTGTCAGTAGCCTAGGCTGTAATCGGTAGTATACATTTGTATTTGAGCAGGAGAGTAGAAGGGAGGGTTACGGCCCCTCTCTTTCTCTGGATAGAAGCTGGAGGGCTTCTATCGGTTCACGGTTAGTGAGCAGTTTGTTGCGCTTAAGGCCGCAGTCGTAACATTATATATATACTAGCCGCAAAGCCGCCCTCCGGGCGGACTTTTTGGCTAGCTCCTGCGGAGGGCTATTGGTGGTGGGCCTTCGGCCCACCAAACACGGACTCTCCAGATAGCCCCTTCTAACTTTTCCTTAAATCGGATGTCGAAATGTATGTATTTAAACCCCCACCTATTCACTCACCCATTACCCATCACCCCCCACCCATTACTCACCCATTACCATCGCCCCCCACCCATTCCACTCACCCATTACCCATCACCACCACCCATTCACTCACCTATAAGACCATTACCCATCGCCCCCCCACCTATTCCTCACCATCACCCATTACCCCCAACCCATCACCCCCCCCCATTTCACTCACCCATCACCCCACACCCATTACCCCAACACCCCCACCATTCACTCACATCCAAAAAAATTTTTCCATCACCCTACTCAGGTTTTCCTCTTCTATCGCCAACCCCTTTTTGTTCCACAATTATCGTAATAGGCTGCTAAAAAAAAAATAAAAAGTGATCGGATCATCTCATAATTGGGCTTTAAAAAACCTTCCCCTGGTCAACCCGGTTTCCAAAATGTTTCATATGAGGTGATTGCGCCCGGGGGTGGAACCTATACCAGACACACACACAACACACACACTACACCACACAAACACCAGACAGACAGACAGACAGACACACTTTCGCTTTCTTTACCATTACCCATCACACCCCACCTATTCCTCCCCATCACCCAATCACCCCCAACCCATCACCCCCCACCCATTCACTCACTAACCGATCACCCCCACACCCATTACCATACACCCCTCCATCTCACCTTCCAACCAATTATAACCCCATCAACCTACATCAATGGTTTCCTCAATTCTCGCAACCCACTTTTTGTTTCACAATTACCGCTAATAGGCTGCTAAAAAACCAAAAAAAACACATTTGTCGGATCATCTCATAAAATGGGGCCTTAACCGTCCCCTGGTCAACCCGTTCCAAAACTGTTTCAGATGAGGTTATTGCGCCCACAGGGGGCCGAACCTATACCAGACAACACACACACCACACACACCCACACACAGACAGACAGACAGACAGCACACTTTCGCTTATATTTACCATTACCCATCCTCCCCCACCCTTTCCCTCACGCATACCCCATCACCCCCCAACCCATCTATACCCCCACCCTTCACTCAACCATCACCCCACCCCATTACCCATAACCCCAACCCATTGCCTCACGCCATTACCATCACCCTACATCAAGGTTTTCCTCAATTCTCGCAACCCACTTTTTTTCACAATTTCGCTAATAGGCTGCTAAAAAAAAGAAGAAAAAAAGTGATCGAATCATCTCATAAGTGGCTTATGACCTTCCCCTGTCCAACCCGGTTCCAAAAATGTGCCATATGCGGTGGATGTGCTCCACGGGTGCGGAAACACGATACGCACACACCACACACAACACAAGACAGACATTACAGAAGACAGACACACCACTTTCGCTTATAATAATTATAGGCTTTGACCCATCACTCCCCACCTATTCCCTCACTCCATCACCCATCAGCACCCCCAACCCACCCCCCCACCCATTCCACCTCACACCATCCCCCCAACCCCCATTACCCATCACCCCACCATTCACTCACCCATTACCCATACCCTCTCAAGGTTTCCTCAGTTCTCGCAACCCACTTTTTTTTTCACAATTTATCGCTAATAGGCTGCTAAAAAAAAAAAAAAAAAAAATGATCGAATTTACTCAAAAAGTGGGCTTAGACCTTCCCCTGGGGAACCCGGTTCCAAAAATGTGCCCTATGAGGTGATTGCGCCACGGGGGGCGGAAACCCTTTCCCCACACCACAACACCAAAAGACAGACAAAGACAGACAGACAGACACACTTTTGCTTTTATTATTATTATATATATATATTATATATAATATATATTATTTATATATATTATATATATATATATTAAAATATTATATAAATATATATATATACTAGCCGCAAAGCCGCCCCCCGGCGGACTTTTTTGGGTAGATCCTGCGGAGGCTATGGTGGGGGGCCTTTTTGGCCCCCCCCTGTGTTTGGGGGGCCTTCGGCCCACCCAAAAACGGGCTCTCGTAGCCCCCTTTTAATTTCCCTGAAATCTGGTGAGAAATTATGTATTACCCCCCCCCATTCATCACCCCTTCCCCCCCCCCCACCCATTCACTACCCCTTACCCCCACCCCCCCCCCATTCCTCACCCCTTACCCACCCACACCCCAACCACACCCCCCACCTATTCCCCACCCCCCCCATCACCCCCCAAACCCCCACCCCCCCCCATCCATCACCCCTCACCCCCACCCATTCCCTCACCCCACCCCTCACTCACCTTTCCCCTCACCCCACATCAAAGGTTTTTTCAATTTTCCCCAACCCACTTTTTTTTTTACAATTATCGCCTAATGGCTGCCCAAAAAAAAAAAAAAGTGATCGGTCATTCATAATTGGGCTTAAAAACCCTTTTCCCCCGGTCAACCCGGGGTTTCCAAAATGTTTCATATGAGGTATTTCGCCACGGGGGGTGGGAACCATACCAGACACACACACACACACACCAACCCGCAGAAACAGACGACCATTTCGCTTTTATTTACCATTACCCCCCCCCCCCTTTCCCTACCCTCACCCATCACCCCACCCTTCCTCACCCTCACCCCCCACCCATTACCCCTCACCCCACCATTTACTCACCCCTTACCCATCACCCCAAATCAAAGGTTTCCTCAATTCTCGCAACCCCCTTTTTTTCAAATTTCGCTAAAAGGCTGCTAAAAAAAAAGAAGAAAAAAAGGATCGAATCATCTCATAAGTGGGCTTATGACCTTCCCCTGTCAACCCGTTCAAAAAAGTGCCATATGAGGTGATTGCGCCACGGGGGGGGAACCTATACCACACACCACACACACCACACACAGACAGACAGACAGAAGACAGACGACACCTTTGCTTTTTTAAAATTTTAGATTACCATCACTCCCCCCCTATTCCCTCACCCAACCCCACACCCCAACCCCTCACCCCCCACCCTTCACCACCCACACCCCACCCCCTTACCCATCCCCCACCCCCTTTACTCACCCATTACCCATCCCCTCCTCAAGGTCCTCAGTTCTCGCACCCCCTTTTTTTTTTACAATTATCGCTAATAGGCTGCTAAAAAAAAAAAAAAAAAAAAAAAAAGTGATCGAATCATCTTCTCATAAGTGGGGCCTTATGACCTTCCCCTGGTCAACCGGTTTCCAAAAATGTGCCATATGAGGTGATTGCGCCACGGGGCGGAACTATACCACACACGACACACACACAACAGAGCAGAAGACAGACAGACGACAGACAGACACCTTTCGCTTATATATTATTTTTATTAATATATTATTATATTATATATTATAAATTTTATAAATATATATACTTATAAAATTATATATATTATATATACTAGCCGCAAAAACCGCCCTCCGGGGCGGCTTTTGGGTGCTCCTGCGGAGGGCTTTGGTGGTGGGCCCTTTTGGCCCCCCACCTGTGTTTTGGGGGGCCTTTGGCCCACAAACACGGGCTCTCCGAAGCCCCCCTTTTAACTTTCCTGAAAAACTTTGGGTGTTTGAAATGTTTTTATTACCCCCAAACCCCTCACTCCCCATTTCCCAACCCCCCCCCATTCACTCCCCCTTCCCCCCACCCCCCACCCCATCACCCCTTACCATCAAACCCCCACCCATTACCCCTCACCCCCCCCCTATTCCCTACCCATCACCCCCTCACCCCAACCCATCCCCCCCCATCCACCACCCATCACCCCCCCCACCCATTACCCACACCCCACCCATTCACTCACCCATTACCCTCACCCCACTCAAGGTTTCCCCAATTCTCGCAACCCCTTTTTTTTTCACAATTTTCGCTAATAGGTGCTAAAAAAAAAAAAAAAAGTGATCGGGGTCTCTCATAATTTGGGGTTAAAACCTTCCCCTGGTCAACCCCCTTCCAAAAAATTTTTTATGAGGTGATTGCGCCACGGGGGGGTGAAACCAACCAGACACACACACACCACCACACACACACACACACAGACAGACAGACAGAAGACACCTTTGCTTATATTTACCATTTCCCATCCCCCCCCCCCATTTTCCCCCACCCATCCCCCTCACCCCCACCCATTTTACTCACCCCCAAACCCCCACCCATTTCCACCCCCATCCATTCATACCCATTTCCACCCCTACACAAGTTTCCTAATTTTCGCAACCCCCTTTTTTTTTAAATTACGAAAAGGCTGCTAAAAAAAAAAAAAAAAAGGTCGGGTCTCCCCTAAAAGAGCTTAAAACCTTCCCTGGTCAACCCGGTTCCAAAAAGTTTCATATGAGGTGGGTTGCGCCACAGGGGGGGGAACCCATACCAGACCCACCCCACACACCACACACACACCCACACA
>JACEEZ010021229.1:77034-79534 GCA_016584305.1 Chionoecetes opilio | reverse complement strand
TATATATATTATATATCATATATATATACATTTATATATATATATATATATATATATATATATATATATATATATATATATATATATATATATATATATATATATATATATATAATATATATATATATATATATATATAATATATATATATATATATATTATATATAATATATATATATATATATATATATATATATATATATATACTATAAAGATATATGCATTTATATCTATATATATAAATATCAATTTATATCATAATATATATATATATATATATATAATAGTAACGGAAATGGCTTGCCCCTTGTTGTCTTTTAAACTATGTTACACTCCAGGACGTGGGGGCGTTACGGTACCAAGGCGTGAGCGGTGGGTGGCTGACGGCAGGGAAGGAAAAAGATAAGCTTCACTTCTCCATTGTTCCTTTAATGAATCCAAAAGTCACATTACACACACAATTAGGTTGGGAGCTATGGTCGGAACACTATCTCGCAACACTGGTACTTAAAGGCGTGGACACTCAGAGGTGGCTGGAGTTAGGGGCGCGGGAAGGCTAGGAAGAAGGGGGGGTGGGGGAAGATCACTTCTGCGACAGGTGTTAATCCATGCGTGTCAGAAGCTAGACTGCCCGAGGGCTGGCGTCCCCGGGCCAAGGTGCCACCTTCCCGCCAGTTTCTTTCGCGCCACCAACTCCAACCAATCAGAGGCCTTGCACGTATGCACCAAGGTAGCATCATTGTGTACACATATACGCACACACACCCAGTGACCGTTGGTCAAACACACAAACACACGCACACACAGTGTACACTCAGACATACATCCAAACCGTCACCTCACTTACTCCCACCTTTCCACCTCACCCTCCTGGCGAAACTACTTTAACTTCCACCCTGAATTCACATTCATAACATTATCCCCATCTTTCATCAAGGCTGACCCAGCCATACAGAAATACGCCCTCATCACACTCCCAGCCACAAAATAGTCATAAAGAAATAGTACTAGGGTATATGGTGTTACATTCTTCTTTATAAATCATCACTTGTAAGTCCTCAATGTGTTACACAACACGCAACACAAGTCCTTTAAACCCTCTGTGTGTGCTTTTCACAACACACACCCCAAGTCCTTTAAATCCACGTGTGTGATTTTTACAGCACACCCCACAAATCCTTTAAATCCTTCGCGCGCGCTACATTTTCACAATACACCACCTATACATACAACTCCTTTACATCCTGTGTGGGGACTTTTCACAACACACCCCACAAGTCCTTTTAAAACCTCTGCGTGCGCTACATTTTCACAAGACACCACCTCTACATACAAGTCCTTTACATCTTGTGGTTCGCTCCTGCTGCAGCAGGGAGCTACCTCAACCTCCATCGTCGGCACAACCTGACGACATCTACCTCCTCGCTGGCCCACCCCTAGCGAATATATACCTCCTCGCTGGCCCACCCCTAGCGAATATATACCTCCTCGCTGGCCCATCCCTAGCGAATATATACCTCCTCGCTGGCCCACCCCTAGCGAATATCAATTACCTCAATTAACCTCCTCGCTGGCTCCCCCCTAGCGATTATCCACCCATCGCAGTCCCAAGCCTTGCGATATACCACACGCGTGGAACTTATCCAAGTCCCAGCCGTGAGTCGGCCCCCCACCGCTGTTTTGAAGGAAGAACCAGCCACAAGGGCGGTGGCTGGATCCTCCCCGGCACTCCTCAAAACAGCGTATATACCTCTGCAGGCACACAGCGCACCACACCTAGTTACACACAAACTGCGGCGTCACAACTACCACCACCACTGCCACACACACAACACACTGCCCACATCTATAACCACCATTGCCACACACATCTTGGGGCGAGCAGGCAAGCACCCCGCGCGTCACCTCAACTCAGCGCAAGGTCACACAACACCCAACACACTTGGTATCCTCCCCCGCGCGGCACATTCCTGGCTGGGCCCTTTAAACATTCCCCAGGTCGGCGCGTCCCCTTTAGCCTTCGTCAGGAAGACTGCTGATAGGCCCTTCGTGAACCGCCGCCCTTCACCTGGCCGCTGCCGTCATCAGTCGTGGTGTACAGAAATGCTTCCAGCTCCAACACCCTTGTTAACGCCCTTGTTAACGCCTCCTGTACATCCCTGGGATGCGCTTGTTTGACATAGAGTTGGAGGTCCCTGTCGTGTAGCGCGTCCACGAAGTGCTCACGAGACAGCACGTTCAGCATTTCCTCGAGCGCGGTAGGGTAAGCCCGTCGAACTAGTGTTCATTTCCTGGGGGGCTGCGGAAGTGGCTCCCCCAACCCCGAAACCTCACCTTCAGGTTTTGCGCGGACACCCCTGCCCCTGGGGGTATCCAAACCCTTTTTCACAGTGCCTCCCCCACACTTAAGTAGAGGGGCGTTTTTTGGGGCTCAGGTGGCTTGGACTTCCCAAAGCCGCGCCTCTGAACTGGCCCAAGCGCTGGGTCGCTTCCCTCCCCA
>JACEEZ010021229.1:32034-72034 GCA_016584305.1 Chionoecetes opilio | reverse complement strand
ACTTAGCATAATTTGTCTAGGCATGATGTTGTTCTTGTTATAATTGGCGATACACGTAATCGAGTGAGTAATCGCTCCAATCGGAGAATATTTAGAGGTCCCCCCGAGACGAAGTTAAACAACAAAAAAACTTCCAAAAAAATGGAAAAAAGCTCGCAAAGAATACAGATGTCAGTGTCATCCGAGTATTGGTATTATCCATACACCTACTTTTAATCAAATATTATAACTTTGTTGAGGGTTTCACTGCAGATAATGATGGTGAATTTTGGATGTCAATTAATTTGGTAACGGTAAACTAAAAGAAAATTGTACCATAAACAATTTTTTTATTTAGACAAAAATCTTCATCACAAGGTTAATATAAGCAAAAACATTGTTGTTGTATTGATCCAATAAGATACTGTTATTCCTTTCCGTTTGAACAGTTGTACAAGGAAAGCAACACGGGCCCAAGTAAAAACTAATTAATGAAATAATGAAAATCAAAGGTACTTACACTTCTTTTACTCCATATATGCTGCTTTGGAGGTGGAGGCTGCTCCCTTCCGCGTGCTTGGCCACCACTTTCAGGAGGTACTGTTGCTGGACCTAATCCTTGGTGATGATTCGAGTTGAAGGAGGTAAGCCAAGGCGAGAACCTCTCTCCGCCGCGTCGTTGACCACCTTCATCTGCGAGACGTTCCTTCTTCAGTCCAGGAAGGTGGCCTCAGTCTCCCATGTCTCGGGACTCTTCTCCAAGAGGGCTCCCCACTTCTTCCTCCCGTCCAGGAAGAAGGCTATCCAGGGTCCTCCTAGTCCTGGGAGGTACGATGGTCCTTCAGAGTCCAATGTCCGGGGAGAACCTCTTCCACAGTCCAGTCGCTTGAGGCCTTTTTCTCTCACGTCTGAACAGGTTCCTGCCCATGGCCTCCTTGCTCCTCATTGCTGATTTCTCTCGTCAATGAAGGACGGCCACAAGGTCCCCCGAAGACCGTACCAAAGGTGACGACGGAAAGGCTTGAGCGCCCACGTCCGCCACCCCGGTTTGGGGATCCCGCGAGATAGGTCTCGCTCAATGAACAGGAGGTCGTTGAGGGGAGCTTCGTTGAGGGCCATGGCCATCATTCATTTGTGGCGTACAGGAGGGGCCTACGAAGAGGGAAATGTCCTCCATGGCCATGCAGATCCGTGTGATTGGTCAGCTTTACTTGACCTCGGAAGGCGGAAGACCTTCAGAGCCCGTAAATTCCCTTGGCCATCCACCTGGCTGGTGGAAGGCACCTGGGGCCCCGGGAACCTTAGTTTTTCCCGGGTCTCCTCCCAAGAACGGTACGAGAGCCAGGGGATTTTCTTCGTAGAGAGGTTACGGGGAGATTTGCAAAAATGGGTGAAAATTTTACGGTGGCTGGGGGGTGGCGACAGCCGCGAAACCGTAACAGTAAAAGGGGCCCCCAGGGTGGGATGAAAACATCAGCAAGCCCCCCTAAATGTCATGAAACGTCAAGTGGAGCCCACCCTCAAATAAAGCAAAAAATATTGCGATATGACTTTTACACCCTCACCCTGGCCCTTCTACGTTACGGTGTCGGGGCGTCGCCCCGCCCCCCCCGTGAAACTTTTCCACCCATTTTGCAATCCCCTGTAACACCCAATCCTTCTATTTCTTCAAATGGTCTCTCTGCCTTGTGAGGGATACAACACTTTGATTTGGCCCCTTTGTTAGTCTTTCTTCCCACCCTTATGGAAATACTGAGGCAATACCAGCGCACGTCTACTCAAATTACCGCGGGGGTAAAGTGATACTTTTCAAAATGCTTCGTCATAATTGACCAAGGGGATCTGAACATTCCTCAACTTTCTTTATGGACTGCCCGTGCCTTAAACAAGCTGCCATAGAAGATATCCTCTCGGAAAGTCAGTAGGTGCCATAGAACATTTTTAAATTTTCCCGTATGGAACGCTGTTTATGAGTCGCGAACAATATTTTGGCGCGCTTGAAATATATATATATATATAACATATAATCAGTCGACCTGCGTCTCCGTGAAGTGAGGTGTCTTGGGTTTAGCTCTCAGGATTAGAAGGCTCCCTCTGTGAGGGGGATTTTTGTGGAGGCGGAAAAGTGAAGTGGTGTTGTGTTTTTGGTATGGGGTTGAGAGGGTAGTGTGGTAGGGGGAAGGAGGCTGGGGTTAAAGGGAGGTAGAAGGGTCGGGGGAGAGTGTAGTGAAGGGTGTGGTGGGGCGTTTAAAGACTTTCTGGAGGCGATCAAGCCCTGAAAAGGGCTTTGCAAGTGAATGAACGAATTGAAAAAGCGTTGTGAAGAACGGGGAATAGAGATACGTTCTTTTAAGGGTGGAGGTGAAGGTCCAAGGGAGCGAGGGGAGGGGCACATGCGAGGGAGTCCTGTAGGGGTCCGAGCGAGTTGGCTAAAAGCATACTAAGGTTCCTAGTAAGTCACCAGGATTGGTTTTTGGGAAAGGTAGATATCATGGGCCCCCCCAGGAAAAAAAGGAAACAATGACCATTTTTTGCACAAAAACTCATTTTGGGTACTCTCGGGGCTGCAAGAGGATGATACGGAGGTTAGGAAGGTAGACGATACATCTTTACCAAAGGTCAAATTTGGTTTTTGGTGACAGAGGTTGGCATTTGACAGTAGGTTCTGTACAGGGAAAGGGATGCGCTGAAGTCGGGGGTTTACCCGGGGAAGGGGGATGGGTTATTTTAGTGACAAGATATTTTGAGTGATGGCGGCCCAAAGGGGAAAAAAAAGCCATCGTCTCCCTGAGCGCGGGGAAATTAGTTGAGTGTGTAAGAAGTGAGGAATTGCTAGGGGGCGGTTAAAGGGAAGCGTAGGAAAAGTTGGGGGACAGGGGGTGGTTCCCTGTGGTGTGGGTGCCCTTCCAAGACGTTTTGCGACGACGGGGTACCCCAGGGCTTTTGCGGGAATTGCCGACTGGACTTCATTGCAACCCCAATTTTTGGGCCTTGTCGACAGCGGGACTCTTTTTAGGCATAACAACCTCTCCAAGGGAGGGGTGCACTTTTCGAGGAAAGGATTTTCAGATCTGCTAATCCCTTGAAGGGGGTAATCCCTGCAGGCTTTTTAAGATAGAAAGGGGGGGTTTGACCAGGGTGGGGAAAAGGAAACTTGGAAACTGGGAGGATTTTTCGAAGGCAGGAACAAAAGTGATCGTAAGAAGAGAGAGGGGGGGGTTTGTTAAAGATAAAGGAAAATTGAAAAAAAAAAAAGGGAGTTTTAAAGGTTTACTATAAAAAATGAAAAAGTTTTTAAAAAAAAAATAGATTTCCTGAGAGAATAAATAGTGTGGGATTTTGATAAAAACATTAACAAAACGGTTGGATTGTGGAAAGGTTTTCGATCCGGAAGTCGGATGTGGGTAAAAGTTATTTCACAAGTACAGAGTAGGCGACGAGGAGGAGGGTTGCGCTTTTGCAAAGATGCTTTGCGTTTTTGTGTTAATAATGTTTAAAAAACAGATGACAGCAAGAGCTATATGGGTAGAGGTTACGGAGGGAACTGAGAAAAGGGTTTTTGGGTTTTAGTGTATGGGCCCCCAAAAATTTATGAAAAGAGGTTCAGCTCCTTTTGGGGAAAACTAAACAAGGCCTGCAGAATAATCGATATGCGGGGGGGGAGTTTTTAATCCTGGGAATATAACGGGATTTAATATAGGTGCAGCGATGCAGAAAAATTTTTAAAATATAATCCGGATAATTTCCTAAGTCAGCAATCAAGGGGGCCTATAGAGGAGATAATTTTCTAGATCTTTTGCTGACAAATAGAGACGTTTTAGTTACAAATTGGGGTCGGGGGGAAATTTTAGAAAATGCGACTTTGAGATCAATTAGTTAAAATGGGAAGTTGGGAAAAATTAAGTGGCAATAGGGGATGAAAACCCAATTTTGGAAGCCAATTATGCGGGGATTAGAAAAAACCCCGGAGGTTATTAATAAGAGGTGTGGGATGGGGGAGCAGAAAAATTTCCCAGGACAGGGCGTGACAGTGGAAAGGCCAAATTTTGAAGGGGTTAGGAAAGGGACCCAGAGGTAATTGGCGCGGTTAGATATGGTAGTGAGGTCGGGCTGAGGAATAATTAAGCGGTTAGAAGGGAAGTGAGGTCAGGGGAGGGGGTAATTTGAGAGGTTAGAAGGGGGAAGTGAGGGCGGGGCCGGGAGGATTTTACTCATTTTTTAAAGGGAATATAAATTTACGGAAGCAAAGAAATATTCCCTTTAGGGAAATAAAAGGGAGAAAGGTGATCCAAAATGGATGACCACAAGTTAAAAAAACAAAATTTTGGAGTAAAAAAAAAAATTTTTTAAGGTTCAAGGCAGGATTGGTAAAAAAAGAAAAGTTACGTATGGCGAGACAGTGAAGAAATTAAATCAGTTGCTAAGAAAATTATGAGATTAAAGAGCAGAACAGGCGAAAAAGGGCCCAAGGGGTTTTATCAGGTTTAAAAACAAAGACAAGGGAATTTGTTTTGGGGGGGTTAAGGGCAGGACAGGGTAGGGCTTAAATACGGAGAGATATGTGTTGGAGTCAAATGATTATTTTTTAGGGTTTTTTTTTCGGGGGAGGAACAAACGATACCTGATAGTGAACAGTGTTCAAAAAGGAAGCGATGAGGGAAACTCAAAAAATTTGTGGAAAAATAGGGAAATGGTGGAGGAGGGGATAGAAAAAAAAAAAAAAATTAAAAGCCAGGAAAGATGAAGGGACCCAGGGGATTTAAAGGGAAAGCAAGGAGGTGTTTTTAGTGGGGAATCGTTTGTGCACATTTTTAGGGGAAAACGGTTTTAGATAGGCGATGTGCCTTTTTGTGGAGGAAAGGAAATTTTTTCCCCAATTTTAAAAAGGGGGAAAAGAGGACTAATTTAAATTATGACCCGAAATCTAAATCAGTGGTGGGTAAATTATTGGAATCTATTATTTCAAAAAACATTAGAGGACTTTGTAAACTAGTTTGATCAAGATTCACAACATGGATCACCAAGGGTGGGCTGTCTCACCAATTTATTGGTTTTTTTTTAGGAAAGTTTAGAGACGGGAGAAATGAAAGGATTATGATATAATAATCTGACTTTAGTAAGGTTTGAAAAAGTCCACACGAGCGACTCTTAAAAAGGTTAGGGCTCAGGTATAATGGGAAGGTTCTTCATTTGGGTCAGAGCTTGGCTAATAATAGGCAACAAAGGGTTTCATTAATGGTTCCAAACTGAATAGGGATGGTGAAAGGGAGGTTTCCACAAGGTCTGTTTTTTGGCCCCTTACTATTTTTGATTTTCATCAACGACTTGGATAGTGGGATTAGCAATGATACAGCAAGTTTGCTGATGATACAAGTAGGTAGGTTATGGGTCACAGTCTGACTAAACTATTGCAGGGAACTTAGATAAACTTAACGAGTGGGCAGTGAGATGGGAGATAAATTAAAATTTATAAAAGTAGCGTTTTGAATGTTGGGAGAAAAAAACCCCGGAAAAATAACCATAAGCAATGTATTTCCCCGAAAAGATCAAAGGTGAAAAAGATCTTGGAGTAAGGGGGGGAGCCCCGACCTCCGGGCCCAGGAAACAAGTACTGAGGCCAGTTATAGAGTAAAAGAGTATTAGGATTTATTATAGAAGTGTAAAAAAATAGAAGTGCGGAAAAATTACTAAAACTTTTTTCTGGCTCTAGTCAGGCCTCCCCAGATAGGGAGTTCAATTTTTTTCCCCTATTACAGGATGGGTAGTGTTGTTAGAAAAAGGGCAGAGAAGGATGACCAAAATGATACAAGGGATGCGTAACTTTAGTTATGAGAGGAGATTGAAGTTTTAAAAATTTACACTCACTCGAGAGACGCAAGAAAGGGGCGATCTGATAGAAGTTTTTAAGTGGATAAAGGGATTTAATAAAGGAGAGGTAGGAAGTCTAGTCAAATGTGGCTGAACCTAAACAAATTGCTAACAAAGGTTTTTAACTTGGATATTGGGCATGAATAACCTCTCTTTCGGATAAAAAAAAGTTTACCAGAATTACCTTGCCGAAAGGGTCAACGGCCGCCATCTGAAAAATCCAACGGGGAAAAATCTCCGACCCGCCGCCACAAACGTTTTTTTCCTCGTTATCCATAATAATTAAGCTAGGTCAATAATTTTTTTACACCAAATGCATGACTATGTATTGCCATTACCATAAAATTTTTCATCAAAATTGGTACAGTAGTTTTTTTTGCAAAAAAATTAAAACCGATAAAATTAGAAATAAAAAATATTTTTTGCATGAAAACCCACACAGGGCCCACCCAAGCCAGCTTGACATTTCTTGGTGTTTTAAAATGTAATGATAGGTAGCTATATGCTTAACAATAAACTAACACCAGAAAATGACTAGCCCCTGCCATTGTTTCATGCTTTTTTTATTTCTTATACAAATATGAATATAAAAGGGTACAAAAACAGACTAAGTAGGCCTTTTTAAAAGGGAACAATTTTCACATTAATTCCTGACATTTCATAAAAAAAATAGGTCCAAAATAAGTACAACTTACAATAATGGAATGGTCAGTTGGTCGAATGCTGGGGCAAGGCTCTTGCATAACCACCACAGAACAAGTCATGAACGGACCAAAAAACATTTCTTGTCAAGACTAGTCACAGGTAATTTCATCATCATCAAGATCTGGCTGTGGTGAGTTGGTGCAGTGGAGGCCTTTGCAATCACCACACAAGTTTTGAACAGTGAATGCCCTGTTTCCTGCAACTGCATCTTGCTGTACTCACCCGAAATACAGTTACACTAATTATAGCCAAAAATTTACAGGACCAGCTGGCAAGTCAGTCAGGGTTGGTTGTAATTTACCATCTGAAAGTTTCCATCCCCACTCGTCAGGTTTTAGCTGGTTTCTACCTTTCCATCCTGAATTTGGAAGTAAACTCGAAGGCTGTGGAATTTCGTAGCTGCTCTTGTTGGTGGCAATGGGTTTGGCCTCAAACATACTTGAGCTTTTTTCAACCTTTTTCCCTTTAAAAAGCCTCAGTCGGAGATGATTGATGTTTCCCCACATTAAACCCTTGTACAGGCACACTAAAGCCTTCTCCCCAGCTTCAATAACCCCTTTTGAACTGGGTATCCTTGCCAAACACTTCTGCCCGTTTGAGGAAGTTTCTATTGTTCATCACCTTTCGAAGGGACGCCGTCTCTATGGATGATAGAACGGACGCCGTCTTTCGTCGGGCTGGCTGCCGTCTCTATGATTATAATGGCCTCTGATTCTGAATTTTCTGTTGAGCGGCTCTGTGCATAGAATTTATGGAGAATACCATTTTGCTGTACTTAAGAAGGGAACAACATTATGTTTCCCATTAATTTCAGTCACAATGATTTCGTCTTTGAAATGTTTAGCAATCGAGATTTCATGTATGAGACAACTGTATGGTTCAAAGCCAGTGTCCCCGAGAATTTCCTCCATTTTTTAACAAGTCGACAATGGTAAGTTGCTCCTCGTCATTTTGCTGCAAATATTAGCAACTTCCAGAAATGCCTGCTTTCTCTCTGAATCCTCTGGTCTACCAAAGGTTTTTTTTCTTAGAAGAATCAGCAGAAGAGAATGCCTTGGAAGTTTTTTTGAACAAATTTTGAAAAACAGTTCTGTGATAAAGTGCTTTTTCTAAAACCCAGGTCACCTACAAACCCATTTCCCTTTAAACAGGGATGCCCAGCCTCATTTTTGGGATTTCTCAAAAATTTTTAACACTCTTCCTTAAATAAATAGTTTTACATGGGAAACATCAAAACCCTTTTTTTTCTATCAGTTTTTGCTCCGCCCAAAAAAAGACAATGTTTTTAAAGTTAAATAACCAAAGAGCGGTTTTACAGGGGATGGCGTTTTCATCATGGGGGGGACCTGTTTTTACGGTAATTTTTATGATTTGGGGTTGATCCAACGCTGTTGATTTCTTGTAAAGACGTTGCCAATTAAATTGATCTTCTTCCACGTTTTTCAGAAGTTTTTAATGGAATCGATTCCCTTCGGGCCGATGAATGTTTTTTCTTACGGACAGTTCATTGTTGAAAATACCACTTGTCGCATCCATAATTTGGGTACTTCATTTTGGGCCCACCTGAAATTGAATAAAGAATATTAGATCCTAATAAAAAAATTAAAAGGATAACTATAAGATTAAAAAAAGAGGTATATATTATATAAAGTAGATATTTTTAAATTTATACTACCAAACTATTCTTTTTAACTAAAATTTTACGTGGTTTTGTAAATCCCGGGCTGGGGAAATTTCCAAAGATATCTAATGCAAAGTCAAATTATAACATCAAATTTTTAAATTTAATTTAATTTTTTTTTAAAGGGCCCAAATTTTGGGACAAAAAGAAAAAAATTCCACTATCGTTGGCTCTTAAATTAAATGTATAACTGCGGATTCAAAAAACTGTCATTGTGGTTGTTCTTTAGTTTGCCTGGCATCCCTGTGTAGCGTAAACAGCCAAAAAAAATGAGTGAGTAATGAAGTTGACGCTGTTTTGTTTAAAGACTATTTCACGCAGAAATAAGAAAAAAAGAGTGGGCAGAAAGTGGGGAAAATATAAAGGAAAAACGAGATGAGGGTTTTAAGGGAAAAAAAGCTGGGTAGAGTGCTTTCCAAAAGTGCGGCCGTTGACCCCTTTATCGGTTTTTTTTTTTTTGCAAAAACTACTGTACCAATTTGATGAAAAATTTTATGGAATGGCAGTACATAGTCAGGGGATTTGGTGTAAAAAAAATTATTGACCTAGTTAATTTTTATGGATAAAAGGGGAAAAAACCGTTTGTGGGGGCGGGTCGGAGATCTTCCCCCTTTGGTTTTACAATGGCGGGGTTTACCCCCCCTTTTGGGAAGGGTTTAATTTTTGGGAAACTTTTTTTTATCCGAAAAAGGGGGTTTTCATGCCAAATCCCCAAATTAAAAACCTTTGTTAGCAATTTTTTTGAGGTTTGCCAAAAAAACCTAGATTGAGGGGGCTAGTGGAAAAACGAGATTTAGAAAGGAAATAGGGAAAAAAATGGTTCACAAATAGGGTGGTGAAGAGGAAGGTCTCAGAGACAGGTAGTGTGCTGAGTCATTTGGGGGGCTTTAAAGGGAAGGGATGGTTCATGGATGGGGATGAAAGGTAGATGTAGGTAATGTTAGGTGATAGGAATAACGTGGGCCTCGCGGGCCCCTTGTAGCTTCCTTATGTTTTTTATGTTCTTATAAAAATTTTAATTTTTATATATATATATATTATATATATATAAATTATATATATATTATATATATAAAGAACAAAGCATAAAAAAAGCACAAAAGGGCCCCGAGGCCCCACGTGGTAGTTCCTTCCCTAACATTCCTCATCTACCTTTTTCCCATCCTTTAAAACCCATCCAGCTTCCCCTTTAAAAACTCCCAATGACTCAGCACTAACTACCTGTCTATGAGGGGGCCATTCCTTTTATTTACCCCCCTATTTTTTAATGTTAGGGGAAGGAACTCCCCCGTGAGGCCTCGACCTCTTTTGCTTCCTTTTTGTTTTTGTTCTTATATATATATATATATATATATATATTATATATTTTTATATATATATTATATATATTATAAAATATATATTAAATAAGGGTCCCAACCCCCGCCGCATAGCGAAAAGGGGGAATGGAAAAACCCTTACCGGGGCGATGGAGGTGTAGTTCAGGGGAGTTTCCCCACACATGCCACTAAAAGCCTCTGCGCACAGCCCAGATGAGGGAATTTTCAGCGACCCGGGGGAAACAAAATAAAATTTGTAAAAGGCTTATGCAGGAATTTAACAGAGATAAAAAAAATTTCCGGCTGAGCAGGTCGGCTCCAATGATGTCTGACCCGGCAAAATGCACGATTCTAAATTTATAGGGCTGATGGCCTAAAGCCCAACGCAACACTCTTGTCATTTCTACCTTTAAATTTCTCAAGGTATATTAGAGGCTTGTCACCGTGACATTGATACCTGATAGTGAACAGATGTTCAACGGAAGCGATAAGGAGAAAGCCGCTTGTGGTCAACTTCAAGGAAAAATTCCTTACCTCTAATATAGAAGTCAAACCTATGGATGCCGAAGACGATGGCTAGACATTCCCGTTCAATTGTAGAGTATCGCCGTTCCCGATCTAGTAGTTTCCGGCTGGCGTAAGAGATGGGATGTGGACGATCATCATAGTATTGGAAGAGCACAGCTCCCAATTTGAAGCGTCGGTGCGCAGGACGAAGGTCAGGCTGGGGTTTGGAAGCCGCAGAATGGGTCCCGAGGCCAAGGCTTGCTTCAATCGCTCGAACCGGGAGTGCAGATCTTCTGTCCACTGTAGGGGTTCTCGTACCAGCTTCCTCAACAAGTCAGAGAGGGAACCGGTGAGTTCCGAGGCCTGAGGAATGAAAACCTTATAAAAAGAGATCCAACCTAGGAAACTCCGGAGCGATTTATTTTGGAAGGAGGAGTCATGGAGGTGATGGCAGTCACCTTGCCAACTTGAGGTTGTAGGCGGTCCTGTGACAATACAAAACCTAGAAAGTCAACGGACTCTACTCCAAACCTGCATTTTGATAGTTTGACTGTCAGACCGTGTTGCTGTAGTCTATCCAAAACAGACTTGAGGGCAGAAATATGAGTGGGTTAAACAGAATAATACATAAAAATATTATCAAAATAAAAATAAACATTAGCTAAACCACACAGCACAAGTCTCATTAACCGAACATAAGTGGCACAGGCCGTAACAAGACCGAAAGGCATCCGATTAAATTCCATCAAGCCTTTATGAGTGGGGAAAGCCGTTAAGTGTCTAACTTTAGCAGACATTGGAACCTGATAATAGGCTTTAGATAAATCGAGTTCAGAGAAGAACACTGCACCAGAGAACTTGTGAAGTTCAGTCTCAATGCTGCAGGATGGTTCGGCATGAAAGACAGTAATTGAATTTAGCAGCCTATAATAAATAGCCCTCCGATACGTACCGTCGGTTTTCCTGACCATAACTACCGGAGAGCAGTGTAGAGATGATGAAGGTTGGATGATATTTTGACGACACAGCTGCTCGACCTCTTCCTGGTAGTAGTGTTGGAGATGGAGGGGCACCGGGTAGATTCCAGTTTGCAATCTCTCGGTGGTGGTGAGAGTGATGTCGTGCTCGACGGTCTTGGTGCAGCCTGGTTGGTCGGAAGAAGTAGCTGGATACGCAAGAAAAAGGTCCTCAACCTGAGCAGACTGATTCCAAGAGAGAGCAGGATTAATGACAGGTTCCGTAGAACTAGTTGGCCCATTCGATGTTACAGCAAGCTGAAGTATATCCTCAATACCCTCACTTACGCAGGAGAACTTACCCTTTTCCTCGGGCTCTCATAAATATGAAGTCTCGTCGAGAACTTGCAACTGGTTAACTTGGCCACGTCGGTGGTATTTCTTGAGGAAATTAGCGTGGGCAGAGTTTTGGTCCTCTTGGCATGTCGATCAAGTAGTCCACCTTACCACGCTTCTCCAACACTTTGTGAGGGCCACTCCAAGCAATTAACAGTTTGCTGGAATCACTGGGTAGCAGTAACAACACTGGCTGGAACTGACAGTCTTGGGATCGTGAGTCAAAGAATGCTTTATAACGGGCAATACTCACATCAGCGTGCTTAGCCGCAAGCTGCGCGCATTCCGTCAGTTGCTCTTGTAACTCCAGTATGCATCGGAAGGACGATTTTTCATCATCCTGGATCCTTCTGTCTTCCCATAGGTCACGGAGCACCGAGAGGGGACCTCGCACAGACCTGCCGTAGAGGAGTTCAAAGGGAGAGAACCCGGTCCGGTCGTTAGAGATCTCCCTGAGGGCAAACATAGTGGGAATTAGGTACCGATGCCACTCCTTGGGCTTGTCAGAGCACGATTTCCGAAGGGCAGACTTCAGAGTACTGTGCAGCCGCTCAACTCCCCCATTTCCGCTGGGATGGAGAGGAGTCGTGAAGATGGATTTTACTCCCAGAAGCTTGTGTAGCTCAGCCATCAGCTGGGAAGTAAACTGAGTCCCCCGGTCGGAGAGGATCTCCCTGGGGATCCCTAATCTGGCGAAGATAGTTAACAGAGCTTCTGATACAGATATGGTGTCAATATCTTTCAGAGGCATGACCTCGGGAAAACCCGTGGAAAAATCTATGAGGGTTAAGATGTAACGATGTTTAGCTGAGGATGGTGAAGACAAAGGACCTACCAGGTCAATGGCAACTCGGGAGAAGGGCTCAGTCACACCGGGTAATGGCTGAAGGGGTACTGGACGCACCCGTCCCCTAGCAGACATGCGCTGACACTTGTCGCATGAACGACAGTAATCCCTAATGTCCACGCACATTCCTGGCCAATAAAAGTCCTGAGAGATTTTCATCTGGGTCTTGCGATGGCAGAAGTGACCATAGTCCAGTCAAAATATGACCTGAACCCCTCTCACCCCAAAGAAATTGCAAGAAATTGTTTTATTGCATTATTTTGTTGTTTCAAGTGTAAATAACGATACAACAAAAGTTTACCAAAATTGGGTTACCGAAAATGGGTCAAAATGGCGTCATGCTTGATGGCCGCCTCTGCCACTAGAAACACCTAATATTCCAGTTAGGAAGGCGGTTAGCTCTTCCGTACTTTGATAAGTGTTCATTTCAGTGAACAAGTGACTTTGGAAAAGCCTAAAAAAACAATAACCCCATTATTCTGGGCTCTCAAAAAGATTATAGGCGCAGTAATAATGTCGTGACGTCATCCTGCAATGACGTCAATTTGGTTGGTACTTGCACTGAGTTAAGTTATTGTTTTCATTCAGCCATTCCAGATTTTAGATTTTACTAACATTAATTTATTTTGCATTTCAGGGCATGAGAAGATGGCAAGTCGAGGAAATTGTCCTTTATGTGGCAGTGAGATAGATGGTGAAGCGGTGGTGATTGGTGAAAAGGGGGCTGAAGGAATCAACAAGGCCAGGATCGACAGAGGCGACAGTATCGTGGTAGTTGCTGGTACCGAGATGCATAAAAGATGCAGAGTGAGCTATATTAACAAGAAGCAAATATACTTGTTCAAGAAAGCCAAGCTACAACCACCTCATCCTGTCAAAAGGAGTGCGCGTGTTTCTGTCGGACCTTTCAACAGTAAATCGCACTGTTTGTTCTGTGGCAATGAGATAATAAAATCACCCGGTAGTGCCGATTTTGATGAGAGGTCAGGCCTCTCACAAGGCCAGAGCTTCGTCACCAGTGAGCAACATAAGGAGGCAACAGGGTCAAGGGTGAGAAGAGATCATGAAGACCTGGAAAAAATTGCAGACAAACTACAAGCATTTTCTCCTTTTGCTAATGAAGCATCTTTGCACAATATTATAACAGGTGTAAATGCAAATGAGGATGTGAACGTCCATGACCTGTTTACTATCGGCAAGGAAACACTAGCAAAAATGAAAGGACAGTCGGTGTTTTCCTTTTCATACAGAAGGAATATGAAGGCAAAGACCTTGGCATCAGCGTCGACAATCAGAATTGCCGAAGACAGAGCATTAGACTCAGCTTTGTTGTTCCAAAGGTTTCTCGTAGTGTCTCAAACTGCAGAACTTTCACTCGATGAGATCATGAACTACGAACTCTCGCCTTATCCTCAAGCACTCTTTGAAGCAAAACAGGTCTTACGGAAGGCAGACAAAGTACAACTGATGCACGTTCCTAAACCCCATGTCACAGCCATTTCGGATGAAGTGGTCCTGGAGACTGCTCCTGAAGCAGAACACAATGTCTTAGATGGAGGTTCCCTTCTCCGTCGGCTGAAGTGGTCTGATGGAAGGACCTACACCTCCATTGCCAACGACTATGCAGCATTCACTGTGAAACACTATGGCAGGGCTACGGTAGTCTTCGATGGTTACAGTGGTGGTCCAAGTACGAAGGACAATACACATCAGCGACGGGGACAAAATCGTGACTGTCATAAGATGAATATCACTGAAACAACCAAATTCACTGGAAAGATGGAGGATTTCCTTTCCAATAACGAGAACAAACAGACACTGATCCATATGATTGCCGATCGCATAGAAATCAGAGGATGTCATGTGATACATGCTATGGGAGATGCTGACTTGGACATTGTGAGGACAGTAGTATCAATGTCATCTGAAAAAACTACCACGCTCATAGGCGAGGACTCGGATTTGTTAGTGCTACTGCTTCATTACGCATCTCCGAGCGATGGTACAAAGCTCTACTTCCGCTCAGATAAAGGGAGTCTTACTGTAGTGTATGACATAAAGGTCATAAAGCAGGTTCTAGGTAGCGAGATCTGTCAAAGTCTGCTGTTTCTGCATGCGTTCACAGGATGCGACACCACTTCCAGGATATTTGGAATTGGAAAGCAGTCAGCTCTGCAAAAGCTGATAAAAGGTGATCCAATCCTGCAAAGTTGTGCAAAGATCTTTAGTACACCTGGACAAGACATGGATGTTATTGTAGACTCTGGGTGTGCACTCATGGTGTCTCTGTTCAATGGCAAACCTGGGGACAACCTATCTGCTGTCAGATACACCCGTCTTTGCAAAAAAGTGAGTGCGGCCAAAAGCTTCGTGACACCCGAACGACTGCCTCCAACATCTTCGGCTACAAAGTATCATTCTCT
The DNA here is from genome assembly GCA_016584305.1 of Chionoecetes opilio. Lineage (NCBI taxonomy): Eukaryota > Metazoa > Arthropoda > Malacostraca > Decapoda > Majidae > Chionoecetes > Chionoecetes opilio. The sequence continues at coordinate 57,353 of JACEEZ010021229.1, read as the reverse complement.
GAGAAGCTATCTCCAGGTAATGCAATGGATGGGCAAGGGTGAGGATATTGACGTCACTAAATGGGGGTGGAGCCTACAAACCAACAGACTAGTTCCAGTGATGACGGACACTGCACCCGCACCAGAAACACTCCTGAACATTATTCGCTGCAACTGTTCCGGTGTTTGCAACACACAAAATCCTTGGATAATAAAGAGCGGCGGAGGAACCTGGTTATAACTGGACTGTCGGAGGAGAGCGATGCAATGGACAAGGAAAAGGTACGCAGGGTGATCAACGCGACAGGGTACCAGTTCACCTCTGACCCAGCATCTTGGGAGATGAAACGACTTGGGAAACAGGACGACCGGAAAAAGCGACCGATTCTTGTCGTAGTGGATGACGGATACCAAACTAAATTGGCCTAACTACTAACTACTACACGGCAAACTAAATTGGCCTACCCCTCTGTTTTTATTTTATTCTCTTACTGTCTTCTTTATAGGGACTGGCAACTAAGCGGGATTTGTGTTACCCATTTTTGTTGTGCCCTTGGCCAGTTCCTTGTGATGTAAAAAAAAAAAAAAAAAAAAAAAACCGAATTAAATCCTGAAAATGGCCAGGAATTTGAAATCAGCCGATGGACCTCTCTCTACCGTGTACGTGAAGAAGGACGTTCATCCCGCCGTGAGGAAGGAGATGGCGAGGCTGAGGGCGCGGGAAAGAGAAGAAAAGGAAAAACCAGAAAATGTTGGGGCTAACATAACATACGACTGGAAAAGGCGCGTACTTTTGAGGGATGGCAACGTCATCGATAAGTTTTCGCCGTATTTTTTCTAAGTGAATCTCATTAGATTAGAACTCTGAATCTCTGCTCGTGGAATGTGTGTGGTGTGAAAGAAAAGCTGCAAGATGATAATATACTTAATTTCTTATTACAGTACGATATAGTTGGTTGTTAGAAACAAAGAATGTGCATCAAAAGAGTGTCGCTGGTTTTTACTTATATTACAACAAGTCACGGCAAGGACAGCAAAGAGTGGAGTAATATTGTTGGTTAAGTGTGCACTGATGCCCTATGTAATAAAGGTAGACATGGATGATGATGACATGATATGGTTAGAGCTGTCTGTGTGTACAGGTGTGCGGTTGGGTGGCGTATATATTCCGCCTGAGGATTCCTGTACTGTGATGCGTCACCGTTTCATACACTGAACGTGGGATGTTCAGACGAGCGGGACGTGATTGTGCTTGGTGACCTTAACGCGCGTGTGGGGTCTCGAGTGATAACGCGTGATGATGAAAGTGTCTATGCGTACGATGGCGTGATAGATAGGACGATGAATAGCCACGGGCGAATGATGATTAATATGTGTAATGGCACCAATATGGTAGTGGCAAACCATTTGAAAGAAACGGACATACGCTGGGAGGTAACCTGTCATTCAGGCGAGGCTTAAAATGCGTATTGGAAATTGATATGTGCGGTTGTGAAGTCAAGCTGTGTCAATATGGGTACATAAAGTAGAGGTGAAGCAGATCATCAAAGGTTCCGACCACGCTCCGCTGTGTGTGAGCCTTGCCACTCAGGAAAGGAGCCTCATGACACCCACTATGCTGCTCGAACGATCTCGGGCTTAGGTGAATCTTACCAGATGCGCTGTGAGCAGGTGTGATACGAACACCCACGGTACGACGCGGTAAAACCTCATAGACTTTAAAAATGCGTTGGAAAATCTCAACCCCCCGGAGCTTGACATCCCAGGACAGCAAAACGTTATGGATGTGTTATCGTCAGGCTTCGGTGTGATAGACAGTGTGGCACGGCGATGTAAAAGACACACAGACCGATGTGAGAGAACATGGGACGTAACACAGCCGCGCTGGGAAAGATTACTTAATACGAACGACTCTAAACTAATCTGAAGGCCATTAGGCTGGTCGGGTACCGTGGATGTGAAGGACCAGGTGCAACCGGGGGACGAACAGTTCCGGATTCACTTTGAAAGTTTACTGAATCCCGGGCACCAAGTGGAAGGTGAATCAGACATTGTTGAGCCTACTCTCACGATACCAATCTTGGATGATCCGTTTACGGTGCAAGAGCTGGACATTGTATTGAATGATGTAAATATTAACAAAAGCTATGTAGGCATATGTCCAGGTCTTATTAAGGCACTACCAGTGACGTGGTTCCTATTTTTGTTGCATGTTATTAATGTGATATTTTTGAATTTGTGTTATCCTGTGTCATGGTGTCATAGCAAACTTTTTGTTCTGTTCAAAGGTGGCAGGGATAAATTAGATTGTGGAAATTATAGGGGTATAACAATTATGAATACATTGGGAAAATTATATAACATGTTACTGTTGAAGAGGCGTAAGTTGTAGGCTAACATAGACAAATGCCAGGCAGGGGCTCAGCAAGGGCGAGGATGCGTTGAGCAAATAATGGCCTTGAGACTACTTTGCGACCTTGCTAACTTGCTTTAAGAAAATCAAATTATATATTTTGTTTATTGATTTTAATAAGGCATATGATAGAGTGCCTCGGGGGAAATTAATTCAAGTGTTGCAGTCGCTGGGGTGTGGCGGGGTAATGCTGCGAGCGATACAGGTCATGTACGCGTGCACCCGGAGCATACTGCGGTCCGCGACCATAGACGCCACGGCGGGGGTGCGCCAAGGGGCTCCATCCAGCTGTTTACTGTTCACCATATACATGGACCAGCTTGTTAGGATGCTGAGGCGTAGTGTTGGGCTTGATGGGTTTCTTGTAGACTTACATATGCTATTACTTATGGATGATATGGTAATACTGGCCACGTCAAGGGATTCGTGTTTGAGGAAACTGAGTGTAGTACTGGATTATTGTTGTGAATATGGAATGGTGTTAAATGAAAAGAAAACAAAGGTTATGGTTATTCGCGGCACGGCTGAAGACAGAATCCAGTTGATAATGCATGATATTAAGATTGAGTGCTCTTCGAAATACTTGTACTTAGGGGCGTGGTTTAGCGATGATGCAAAAATAAATTCGGCGTTAGGTCTTCACGAAACGTCAGGAGAAGCACAGCTCAATAAATTTGCTATATTTTGTGCTGCGAATTCTAATATGCCATACATTTATGAGCGCAAGGTGTTCGATGCTGCAATGACATAATCTCTTTTGTACAGTTCAGAAACCTGGCTAGTAACGTATCCGAAGAAGATCATTGCACAATACAACAGAGCCGTAAAGTGTTTGCTAGGAGTCAGGAAATATACCAGTCCGGATCTCTGTCTGATTGAATCAGGCATACAACCAGCACAAGATGTAATTGCTAGGAGGAGGCGAAATTTTCTAGAGTCACGGTTGAGGGCACCAGATGAAGGGGAACCCTATCATTTAGCGCTCATGTTGTGTGAGGCGGCCAATACTCCGGGGTACAGATTCTTGACACAGGCACTAAGGTATGAGAGTATTGTAAACCCACTTGACAGGGTGGCTAGACGGATTCAGGAGAAACCCCAGACTGCCTCCAAATATGTCACATATAGAACACAAATCAACGCCGGACTCTCTGTACATTCAGTGTATGTAAATAGGGATTTTATCCCGGATTATAAACGCCAAGCATTTACGAGGCTACGTACGATGTCCCATAATCTTAAAATAGAAACAGGCAGGAGAAATGGAATACCAAAAGAACTACGACTGTGTTCATGTGTAGAAAATGCAGTGCAGGATGAGTCCCATGTGTTGTTGCAGTGTCCACTCTCCAGCCAATGTAGAAGCAACTATGTCATGCTAGACTTCTCCAGTATGGATAATTTGATGGGTACAAGGGATAAAGTAGGCTATCTGTGCAGTTATATAATATATGATGTATTGAAATTATATACGTAAGGGATCCGTCACCATGGTAGATGTGTTTTGTTTGTTTGTTTTAGGTTAATATGAAATATGTAAGAATATAAATTTGGACAAATATGAGGAATTATACATGTAATAAGGTAAAATGTTTGTGAAACTTTTGTCATAACTAATAATAATAATCTCTCTCTCTCTCTCTCTCCTCTCTCTCCTCTCTCTCTCTCTCTCTCTCGCTCTCGCTCGCTCGCTCGCTCTCTCTCTCTCTCTCTATCTCCTCTCTGTCTCTCTCTCTCTCTCCTCTCTCCCTCTCCTCATCTCTCTCTCTCTCTCTCTCTCGCTCTCTGACGATATATAGATCGATAAAAGCATTTGTGTCCGGATCGCTTGGTTACGGATTGACCATGCTACGGATTGACGAGGTTACGGGTTGACCAGTGTCCGGGTTGACCAGTATCCGGATTGACCTGGTACCCAATTAGCTTGAGTCTCATATGACTTGGGACCAAAATGTCTTGGAGATCATTTTGACTTCATTACCAATCGCCTCAGTACCAATTGACTTGCACGCGGCCAGACGTAGGCGTGCCTCAAAGGGCATGCATGATGCGGTCATACGGAGGAACATTTGAGGCGCGCGTTTCCTCGAAAATCCCGGAATACTTGGTGAAAAAGTTTACTTTTCAGAGTAATTTCCCCCTACCAAATAGGTTTATCAACATAAATAATATGCTGTTATCTTCGTAAATGGTTTGTTATATACGATTATCACATAAAACACAAGTTAAACATACTAAATAAATGTCATTATGAGACTATGAATGATTACGTATTAACAGTAAATGCAGTTGTTGTCAGTTAAACTAGCCATCATTTGAAATGTAGTGAGACATCTTTTAACATGCAGTATATCAAAAGAAGCGGAATTGTATTAGGTTTCCATTATATATATCGTTTTCTGACAAATATGTAGGCACAAAGCGAAAATTAGCGTTAACTAAATAAATAGCGTCATCAATAGGGTTATAAACAGCGCGCCAACCTCCTTAATTGCTTACCACTCTATTTTTTACCATCCATATACTTTTGTAACGTTAATTATCTATTACCATCAAAATCAGAAAAGCTTGCTGATTTCGAACCTGTGTTCAAACAATAAAGGGAGCAATACTCGACGAATTGCAGCTATTTGAAGACGAAATGTGAGAACAATGTTTATATACTAGTATTAATTTTTTTGTTGTTGCTATATTTCTCAAATTACAAAAAATGTATCATTATTTTTGTTTACTATATTGCACATATATCTATAATAGTATAAGCGTAAGTGTGTCTGTGTGTTTGTGTGATATAGGTTCCGTCCCCCGTGGCGCAATCCCATCATATGGCACAGTTTTGGAGCCAGGTTGACCGGGGGAAGGTTTTAAGGCCATTTTGGGGATGATCCGATCACTTTTTTTTTTTTTTTTTTTGCAGCCTATTAGCGAGAATTGTGGGAAAAAATGGGTTGCGAGAATTGAGGAAACTTTGATGTAGGGTGATGGGTAATGGGTGAGTGAATGGGTGGGGTTGATGGATAATGGTGTGGGGTGATGGGTGAGTGAATGGGTGGGGGGTGATGGGTTGGGGGTGATGGGTGATGGGTGAGGGAATAGGTGAGGGATGATGGTAATGGGTGAGTGAATGGGTGTGTGGTGATGGGTAATGGGTGAGTGAATGGGTGGGGGGTGATGGGTAATGGGTGAGTGAATGGGTGGGGGGTGATGGTAATAGGTGAGTGAATGGGTTGGGGGTGATGTGAATGGTTGGCGTTAATACATACATTTCTACATCCATGATTTCAGGAAAGTTAGAAGGGGCTATCTGCAGAGTCTGTGTTTGGTGTGCCGAGGGCCCACCAATAGCCCTCTGCAGAAGCTAGCCAAAAAGTCCGCCCGGAGGGCGGCATTGCGGATAGTTCCCTATAAAGATCATGTAAGAGACAAACACCCTCACGACGCCGCTGGGGCTTAATAATTTGGGATATGATGACAGACGCCTGGCGGCGGGAACCACCACCCCAGGAGGCGGGTCACAAACCCCCGGCTAACACCCGGTACGTATTCACTGCTGGGTGGACAGGGGCTCGGGTTTTAAAGAAGACCACCGTCAGTCCTCGCTCCGCCTGGGATCAGCCGGGCGAAGCCTCGGGATCCCCTCGGGGAAGCCAATGGGGTACCAGTCAATCCGGATACTGGTCAACCCGGACACTGTTCAAAACCCCTAACATGGTCAATCCGTAACATGGTCAATCCGTAACATGGTCAATCCGTAACCAAGCGATCCGGACACAAACCGCGTATATCGATCTTAATATCGTCAGAGAGAGAGAGAGAGAGAGAGAGAGAGAGAGAGAGAGAGAGAGAGAGAGAGAGAGATTTTTTTTGTTTATCAATTTATTACGCTCAAGAGCGACAGACCGAGTACATGAAATATTGCCTAACATGAACAATTGATTCGTGACACACAGGACACGCCGTCATACATACAGAGATGCCGAACATCAAATTATCAGTGCACTTGTGTCTCGCAGGGCACGCATGCTGTAGGCAAGGTAAAGATTAGCACCCACCAAAGTGTGGGTGACGTACTAATATGACATCCAAATTACTGTCCGTCAGGAGAAAGTCGCACACAGCGAGTAAGGGCTGTCCCTGAGGCAGCATGTCCCTGACTGAGGGACACTCGAGGCAGTAGTGCTGAAGACTGTTGACTCTGGGGCGATCACACAGCTTGCAGGAGGAGAAGTTAGGAATGTCCCCCGCCTCAGAGACCTGCCACACACAGGTCGGTATCCTAGCCGAGGTCGGGCAGACACAATGTTGTGTCTGAGAGCCATGAGTCTGCGTCGGCGATACTTGGGAGGGATTAGACGGAAGTGGTCGTAATGCTGTATAGACACACTCTGAGCCCGCTCAGCGTTCGTGCGGTGGAGTGTGGGGAGAAAAGCGGCTGAGTGTATCAACTGTTTGAAGCAGAGGAGGGAGGGTGTAGCACCATCAAGAAGAGGCAGGCCGCAGGCAGTTTTGGCGAGGAGATCCACCTTGTCGTTGGCTGCTATTCCAACATGGGAAGGAATCCACAAAAACCGTATAGTGAGAGAATTGTCCCGAGCTGCGACTAACTGAAGCAAGATTTGATGAACCAGGGAACGGTGTGTGGGTTTGTGGAGATGAGATGGCCTGAAGGGCAGACTGAGAGTCACATGACCACACCATTCAGACGCCTTTGACAGAGGAGGGGGGGACTGACAGCCGCAAGAGTCCCTGTAACTCGCAGTAGATAGAGCTGGACAAGTTGGGTAGTCTGCGGCCACCCCAGCCTCCCTCCGGTGGCGCCACGTCGAGTGATAGACAGCGCACCCCGCGCTCCCATCTGGCTGCAGGGAACCGTCGACGTAGAGATGGGGAGCGGCAGGGACGGAGGAGAACACTACGGCAATGTGCTCCAGAGCCATTTGCTTCTGGAGGAGTGGTGGGTCTGCCTTGGAAGTGGGAGTGAAGGAGACTTGAGGCGGAGGAATCCTCCATGGAGGTGGACCATGATCCACTTCAGCCACGGGAACATTAAGATCAAGTCGCAGCAGGGTGGAGCAGACTGTGTTGACGAGGGTGCTGACGCCGGGACGAAGTGGAGGTCGGGGTGCGGCAGAGTCAAGCGAGGTGCTCAGGACACGTGAATAATGTGGAGTGAGATGGGGAGAGTGGAGGCAGTTGACGCTGAAGGAGGAGAGATTGGCGTGAATTCTCTCAACAATAGGGGGTAGATCGATCTCAGCCAACATGTTGACTATTCTGGTGGAGGCAGAACACCCAAGAATGTACCTCATCACTCTGTTCTGAAATTTGTCTATAGGGTCTAAAGAAGTCTTAGAGAGCTGACAGAGGGCAGGGGAGAGCTTGTCTATAACTGACCGTATGAAGGCAATGTAGAGGGTTCTAGCCACAGGAATAGAGACTCCGGCAGCATTGCTTGTGAGCCATTTTGAAAGGGATGAAGCGCTGCTGTAGCCGGTGTAGGAGATCTCCGACGATGGGATGAAACACGCTGCCGCGCAGGTATGGCTGGGTGATCTGCACAGGCGCTCCCAGGTACAAGTACTGCGTTCACAGCGGGATAACATATTTCCCAGCAGTGAAAACAGGAAGTGTTCTGGGGTTCCGGGGAGAAAATATTCTACTCCTCTCTGGGGAGAGAATGAGGCCACAAGCGGAAGACGACTCGTAGAATGACTGAAGGAAGAGGTGAAGATCTGCAGGAGAATTGGAATGAACACATATATCATCAGCGTAGCAGGTAACAGTCGTCCCAGGAATGTCGGGAAGAAGAGTGAGTAAGCGGTGCACGAGGACATTAAAAAGGAACGGACTTAAAACACCACCTTGCGAAGTACCAAGCTCGAATTCCTTGGAGAAGCTGCACGCCCCCTTGAAAAGCACACGCGAGGTTCTGTTACGGAGGTAACCACGGATCCACCTCAGGAAATTCCCTTTGACACCAAATTCCACCAGCTGATCAAGGATAACCTCTCTGTTGGCAACATCAAAAGCACTCATGAGGTCAAGAAATGCTACCACACTGGTGGGGAGAGGCGGGGTATACAGATCATCAGACAATGGTGCGTACTTCTCTGTGGCAGGAAAACCATAACAGTCTGGGAGATAACTTGTCCTCCAGCTGAAACATGAGACGGGTGAGGAAGATACGCTCGAGCACTTTACAGAAGCAGGAAGTGAGTGAAATTGGTCTGAACTTATCAGTGCGAGGTTTGGGGATCGGCACAATCGTGCTAGAGGTCCAGGCATGAGGCACGTATCCCAAGCGGAAGCAAAGATTGTAAAGCTGCAGCAAGGGTTTGTCAGGGACCTTCAGGAGTAAACGAAGGACTGGGTAAGTAAGACCATCATCCCCGTGGCAGTTGCCTTATTCCTGGTGAGAGCACGTCGTAGCAGTTCATCCTCAGTGATCAGCACGTCGTCATCCTCATCCGCCAGCAATAACGGAGCCATCAGACGTAGAGTGCAAACATTTCTGTGGGAAGAGAGTGCCTCTTGAATATGGGCGGGAAGGTTGCGTGTTTGTGCTTGTTCAGACCAGGTATGAATCAAATCATGTGCGTACTCAGCTGCGCTGTGGTGGAGAGTGCTGGGGGTGTTTCCTCTTGATAACCCTGTTTATCAGATGCCACATAGATCCGACGCTTGTCTGGTGATTTATGCTGTCGGTGTACTTCCTCCAAGAGTCAGTATAGACGCACTGCTGAAGGGCGATAAGATCGTCTCTGGACGCCTGGTACTGGTGTAGACGAGCAGGTATTGGTTGCCTCTGGAAGGCGAGACCATCTTGCATCACCTTCCGTTCCGCTTGAAGGATGCGTTGATCCAGCTTCCAAGCATGGGCTTCAGGACGTCTTTTTATGTGCGGTCTGTTGACATAGCGGGCGTGGAAGTCACGTGTTGAGGTAACTAGGGAGGAATACAACTTGTCAGGTGACGTCAAATCAAATGTGGGTAGAAGGCTGGAAATGTAAGAGATGTAGAGACAATATGTGGGAGGAATAGTGATACGGATGCGATCATGAGGAAGGGAACGTTGAACTGGTAGGGAATACCGGAGTCCAAGAGCAACGTGATCTGAGAAGAGGACTGAAATAGAAACACACTTGACGTTGGATGCCACCAGGCCGAAGGTAATGATGTGGTCCAGAGTGCCCCCACGGGCGTGCGTGGCTCCTCCTGTAGGCCAGTGAGTTAGGCGATGGCGGCGGATGTACTCGAGGAGAGGAAGCCCATTACCATTCGGAGTGGGAGAGTGATCACCGAGAGCAGAGTGTCGGGCATTGAAATCACGGATGTAGATCATGCCATGATTCGTTGGTGTACGGAGGGCAGAGAGATTAATCCTTCCTGGGGCAGAGTAAACATTACATAATCGAAGCCTCCCATCACCCACAGTGACCTCAAAGAGCTGAAAGGTCATGTCATCATCAGCAGAGCGGCGCAAAAGCTGGTGGGGTATGGAAGAATGGATGTAACTGACAAGACCATTTCTGACGTGATGGACATACGACACGTAGCCAGGGAGCGAGGGAGCCCCTTCCGCAGGTACAAGGCAACCAACAAAACCTTCTTGAATGAATATAACATGTGGGTGGTGGCGACCTACATAGCTCTTGAGTGAAGTAAGTTTCGGATAATTTCTGATTCCACAGGCATTCCAAGAGAGAACGTGAAGCGGCATCCGGATAACGAAATCTGGGTTTAGGTTTCCGGGAAGCAGGCGGGGACGAAGACATTGAGGGAGCACCACTTTGAGGTGAGCGATGTATTGGCTCCACGAGCAGTTTATCACCGAACATTTCGGCGAGAGCATCCAGTTTCTCTGTCAGGGTGGTGACAGAAGCGAGGAAGGCTTGATGAGACTCAACAATATTACCAAGGGTGTGCTCGGTGGTGGCGGTCTGGGGCCAGATGCTGAGAGCGAGCTACGGCGCCCTATCCACTAGGGCACCTGTGGTAAGGCAAAACGCCCTCCCACCGCTATACTCAGTCGAGAATGCCGCCTTAGTGGCACCGCTAAAGGCGCTGAAAACTTAGGCATGGTCTGACCATGCCTGAGTGAGCTGCTGTTGGCCTTTGACAGACATTCATCTTCTGTTTAGAAGGCAAATACAGCCTTGTTTCAGTTCCTACAACGTAACAATTGGTGTTTACGTAATAATAGTGTTGCAAGGTATGTATGAATCGATCGTAGAAGACTAAATGTGGCACTAGGGTGTTATATGCTGGCAATAGAAAGGTTGTGTGTCGTGTGTGGTTGGGCGGGCGGGCGGCGGACAAAGCGACTAGACAAGTTTCACCGAGGGTGCTCCGCCCACACGGTATTATCATACTACCAGATGATATTTAGGACAACTGAACATACCATCATCTTCACGAGACATTATTGCATATCATGAATGTATAAAAATTACAGTAAACTATACTTGTAATAAAATAATGAGAGCAAAATGAAATCGTGTATAAACGTTTTTTTTTCTTTCACCTTTTTTTATTCAACTCCGTCTTATTCCTCTTATTTTGCTTGCATTAAATTTTCATTCACAGTCTCGGAATCAGCACAGTTTTCCGATTATCATGGTATGTGGCACGTCCCAATGCATAAATGTATAGTTGGTCAAAGCCTGCGATGAACATCAAACTTATGACGTAAATAGATTTTCGGCGGGGCGAGCGTTGCATGCCTTAGGTGCTTGGTGTGAGGGAGGGAGGCACACAAATTCTTGTTTCAGTGGAGAAGGGTTCAAGCCTTGTGATTGGTCGAAGCTGCCTAAGCAGTGCTCAGACAGGCAGCGTGATTGGCTAGTAGGATTCTCGGACCACGCCCACGCCTTGGGCGTTGGAGGTGTAAGGGCAGGGCAAAAGTGCCTGAAATATCGACTGTACATAGGCCTGAGCCGGTGCCTTAGCCGGGCCGTTACAAAAGTGCCTGAAGACGGGCAAGGCGCTCTTTTCGCCTTACCTCTAAGGCACTTCTCAGCATCTCCCCCCTGAGTGGCTATACTGTCGATGCGTGCCTCAAGCGCATCAAAACGTGCTGCGAACGCAGTGCACCGAGATGTCAGAGAGGCAACGGCCTCACGAAGGGCAAGGACTTGTGCAGAATCAGGAGGGGGAGAAGCTGGAGTTGATGCAGTGGCGCCCGGTCGCGGCCGGGGTGGTGGGTGGTGTGAGGTCAAACGTAGGCAGGGAAGGGGGGGGCGGGGCGCGCTCGTTTGGCACAGCCATACCATACGTTGACTCCGGGTTCATGACAACGAGGGCATGTCCACTTCGAGGTGTCTGGTGCGGGTGATGGAAGAGGTTCCGAGGTAGAAGTGGTAGCAGTAGGGGTGGCAGTGAAGGGGTGCGATATGGGAAAGTCCGGGAGCGTGGTTAGCAGCCCCACCACCCACACTGGTCCGCAGCAGCAGAACAATCCCGTGATATATGGCCAATACCCCAGCTTTGAAGCCCCAAAGGGCTGCTCGTCTTTCATCCGTCGTAGCTCACATGATGGGAGGCAAGGGGGAAACTGAAGTCGACATAGATGGGGGTTTGGCTCGGGGAGGCTCCATGTACAACGAGCCGATTGATGGTGTCCCATTTTGCTTTTAAGCGACGAACAGTGTAGACGCCAGGAAGCTCCATGGCCAAGGGAAAGGGTCCCAACGCCGACAGGTAAGCGCGGTGATGAGGTATGTATGGAACTTCCTGGGCCTCTCGACCGAGTCCTGAACATCCAGGAACAAGGACAAAACTCACCATTCGTGACACTGTCCCACGATATCTGTACGTCGTCGTGAAACATAGACGAAACGGGAGGAAACGCAGACAGTTAACCTCAGCCAACTCCCGATCGAGGCGTAACGTCTTGGTGACGTCAGAAAGCCACCGAAGCTTCATATCCACAGTCGGGTTCTCTCTGAAGAGGAGCTTAACATATTCAGTCCTCGGGGCAAAAGCTGGAGGGACATGCGCAGGCTGGGAAGGTGCCCTCTGGGGATCGAGGCGAGGGCGGGAGTAGTCAGGAGCCGTGGGGTGGAAAGAAGTATCGTTGCGCCTGGATGGTTTTGCAGCAGGAGACGAAGGTTCACCGCTAGTGTCCGAAGCATTGTCAATGGGGCGCTTGGTGGAGGCCTGGGTGACAGGGGAGGGGGCAACCCAATGGGGTTGCCAAGGAGTGGCCGCGGCTGCAGCTGAGGTGGACCCCTGGCGTGTGTGGAGGGCCAGAGGGGGCCAGGTTTCCTCCAACATGGCGTCATCATCGGTGAGAGCCAGATCAGCCTCTACATCAGCGAGGGAGCCAGGTCCGGAGTAAGCCATACCGCCTCAGCAATATGGGTGTGCTCAGAGCGTTGGCAACCCACACCAGTAGGGGCAGAGTGACGTATTCATGACGAAGCCAGAACGTCACACTCCTCGCACTGCGCATGCGCAGACGCGAAAACCTCGAACAGGAGGGGTATGGCCAGGAGTATGAACATAAGAACATAAGAAAATAAGGAAGCTACAAGAGGCCGCGAGGCATACACGTGGTAGTTCCTGTCACCTAACACTACCTACATCCACCTTTCATCCCCATCCATGAACCTATCCAGCCCCTCTTTAAAGTTCCCTAATGACTCCGCACTAACTACCTGTCTACTGAGTTCATTCCATTCATTCACCACCCTATTTGTGGACCAGTTTTTCCCTATTTCCTTTCTAAATCTACTCTTTTCCAGCTTGAATCCATTACTTCTTGTTCTACCCTGGTTAAAAGCCGTAAGAACTTTTCCTACCTCTCCTTTATTAAATCCCTTTATCCACTTAAAAACTTCTATCAGATCGCCCCTTACTCTGCGTCTCTCGAGTGAGTGTAACTTTAATAACTTAAACCTCTTCTCATAACTAAAGTTACGCATCCCTTGTATCATTTTGGTCATCCTTCTCCCCNCCTATTTTGATAAGAGGGTTCGCCAGCGAATATGGGAAGATACATATCGGAATGAAACAAGGAGAGAGAGCGAAGAATAATAGGACGGATAAAAGATTTAATGGAAGAATAAGAGCTGCGAGAGGAAGAGAATGAGTATGGAAAGAGGAAAATCAAACGAACCCTTTCCTTACCCTCAATTATCACGGTAGTGTGGAAGGATGAAACAAGGAGGAGGAGGAGCCGGAAGAAATAATAGGACGGATAAGATTTATGGAAGAAATAAGAGCTGCGAAGGAAGAGATGAGTAGGAAAGAGGAAAAACAAACGATCCTATAATTATCAGGATAGGAAAGAGAAAATCAAACGAACCCTTTCCTTACCCCTCAATTATCCACGGATAGTGTGGAAGAGGAAAATCAAACGAACCCTTTCCTTACCCCTCAATTATCCACGGATAGTGTGGAAGAGGAAAATCAAACGAAGCCTGTCCATGCCTCTCAATTATCCACGGATAGCGTGAAAGAGGGACTCATCAAACCTCGAGATATTCCAGTATTAGAGTTAAATCAACTACAAGGCCTTGACGCAACGGCCCGACTCCAAATGTTCTTTGAATTAGTTGAACAATGTAGCTCAAGCGACGCAACACGCATCCAAATTGCAAAAGGGAGAGTGTGCTCAGAACTCTCAATCTTAATTCACAGCTATCAAACAAACCATAAAGTAGAAACATGGTCGGCCCTTAAAAATCTTTTCGAGGCCGAGTTCACCACCGAAGTGAGTGTTGATAGAGCCTGGCAAGAATTGGAGGCAATGAGTTACGACTGGGGAGAATCTCCTCAAGCTTTCACACATCGTGTTATTTGCCAACATGCGGTGATTGCGACAAAACTCCCAAATGAAAAATTCCCCGACCGTGATAAGACAATAAAGAGAAAATTGTGGTACGGACTACCAATCGCGTCGCGAGAAAAATTAGAGGGATTCCTAGATGAAGGATATCCCCTAAAAAAATTCCTAGACCGCATCGAACACGAGCGGCAAATACTCGAAGAGAGACACACTCCAAAGGTTAATATGATCCCAGCACATAAGAAAGAAGGAAAAGTGCTAGACGAAAAAGAAACAAATAGTTCCATACATTTCCCAAACTCAGAGACCACCAAAGACGAAGTGGGGGAAAGTCTAAACCAACAAATCCAAGAACTAAAGGCCAGTTTGACCCAAGTGAAACTAGAAAAATCATCCTCCCACGCGAGTCTTTCACGGAGTGAAACATTCACTCAAAAATATTGCGCTTATTGTCAGTCACAAACGCATAACCTTCCGGAGTGCTGGAGAAAACCTCCACTAGGTCATTGTTTCGACTGTCGCAAACCCGGTTGCCGGAGGGGAGATCGAAATTGTCCTGGACGTGCCCAGGCAAATAGTTCTCAACATCCAGGTCAAACTCAAAACCCTAGACAATTAGCATGACTAGACGGTGACGATATTTCACCCACTATCCACGTGAATATAAACGGGAAGATAGTAGAAGCGGTAGTAGACACAGGGAGTGGTTATACTTTAATCAAAGAATGCACAGCAAAACGGATCGGAGGGGAAATAAATAAACGACGGAATCCTCCTCACCTCGTAGGAATCACAGACACCCCGTTGAACATTCTCGGCATGATATGGGCAGAAATTGAAATCGGTGACGGGCAAAAGTTTAAAAAGTGGTTTCCCGTTATCCCAGACTCTTATCTCAACGGTGATGTACTTCTTGGATGTGACATCCTCACAAAAGCCACTCTTACCTGGGATGGTAAAAGTAGAGCAATGCGCTGGGGCGATACCCCCCATACCGTGAATCACATCCGTCGAAAAAGAAACAAAATCAAAAGAATAAAGCTAAACCCGGTGGAAGTCGGATTTTGAATGAAACAGCCACGACCGAAACCCTTCACAGATAAAATAAATCTCCTCACTCTGTGAAAAAAAATGGCAACCCTTACCACTCCCGTTTCCAAAACAGTGGTTAACGTAAATGAGTTACCAGGTCTAAATATACTTGTCTCCCGGGGGGAAAATGATTAGCAAAAAATCAGTTACCCTTACGTGGTACAAGGTCAGCAGGAAAATTCAATTTACATTCCCCTTCACGAATAATACCAAACAAGGAACAAAGTTTTGTGCAAAGGCACTATACTGGGTCAACGACACAGTGGAATATTCCTCACGCGCCGCCCCAAAAATTTAATTTTCTTATTCATGAAGGTCCACACATGACTTAATACCGGTCAATGATAACGCACAAACCGAAAGGCAAACCGTACCCCAAAGGTTTTTTAAAAGAAAATCCAAGGGACAAAAAAGGAAAACATCCTGGACTGTTTCAGAACAACAGGGGATTACAGCAAGTAAATTCTCGAGAAATGATCACGCTTTTCATCCTTTAGATAAAAATGATGAATTAGGTCTCAATTAACTGGCCTCCGGTCCACTTAAAGGTGTGATGACCCTCAACCACAGTCGAGGACCCTCGTATCGGTATCCAGAGTAATGAGAAGCCAAGGAGCAAAAATTTCACATATGCTGCAAGATATCGTGAAGAAAGAAATAAATGCATAGAAAAGATCCACGGCCCGCGTGGTTATCACCGATCGTTATTGGTAAATAAACCAGATGGTTAGTTAAGTGGGAGAATGTGTTCCTAGGACTTCGACACATAAATAAACATCCGCCACCGACATCATCCCCTTCCACGATTTCGGACGAAAGTGAATTGGTAGAACAAGCACGCGGCCAACCAAAAGTATTATGTCCCCCCCCCCAACTTAGACATGGCGAAGCCTATTTTCCAGATCTATAGACGACGAACAGTCGCGATCTGACCACTTTCAGCGACCGGTGTACTTGTATCGTTTTTCGACGCCTACCATTCGGGCCTCCTACTAAACTGATCACCCGCGATCTTTTCCAGGAGGAATTGGCTTCAGTCTTAACTTACCCCCCTTCAGAAGGGCATGGGTAAAGTAAAAAAACCTAACCTAGACGATTTAATTATATGGGCTCCTCGTTTCCTCTCTTTTGGATACGTCTGAATCAACTCTTCGAAGTTCTTATACACATGGGGTGAGTGGAAACTCAACCTCAGGTAAGTGTACCTTTTGGAATTAAAGAAGTCACTTTGCTCTCGGTCATCGGATTCTCGGCCGAGGAAAGTAAACCGGGACTAAAAAAGAACGTGTGGGAAGCCGTTTTTCAAAAATGAAAGCATCCAAAAACTGTAAAGGAAATTCGACAGGTTCTTAGGGATGTGTGGTTTCTATAGGAAGCATGTTCCTTCGTTCGGCCCCGGGATAAAAGTTGCAAGCTCCCCACTTACAAAATTTAACAAGGCTCAGTCACCTTCCACTGGACGGAGGAAGTGTCAAACCACGCGTTCGAACATATCAAGTCGTGCCTGATAAATGCAACTGTCCGGGTCAGCGGGCCAAAAATTCCATGATAACCGTTCATCCATCACTAACAGACGGATAGTAACAACTCACGTCGGAGGAGTTCTAAGTCAAGTTCAGTTCAAAACGGTTCAAATTGCCCCATTGGGTCAAATTGCTCAAAAAAACTGATCCTTGCGAAGACACGTTTCTGATAATCCTTGCGCGACACGTTTTACTCCGCGACCCTGACAAAAAGAAGCGTTGGCCCCATTAGTGCTCACTTTGTAGAAATTCATCATTATCTATGGGGCCTCAAAATTCTTCAATTGTCAGGATCACCAACCTTCTCCACTAGTATTTTTTAAAAAGAAAACTAAATAGTCCCTCGAAGGACCAGGGGGATCCTAGAGATGCGCGAATATAGTTATGGATTTAAGTACCTGAAAGGTCAGAGAGCAGATTAAACTTCGTCGAGGACCATTCTGCGCGTCCCAGTGCGGGATGCTTAAAACCCGGCCCCGACCCTGAGGATTTACATGTGTTGGGGACTCCCCAATACCACAATTCATTCTACGCCAAAGGGGAAAGGAACCCGTGGGAAAGAGTTGTGTGGAATGTATCTTTTGGAGGGAGGAATGGAAGGGTCCCTAATCAAACGCATACCGAAAGCCATTGGATCAGGTTACGGGTTATAAAAGAGACAATAATCTATTTATGTTCGAGGGAAAAAAAACTGATGGGAGGCCTACCACTATGTCCCTCATAATTCCTCGTAGTATGACCCGGGGTCTCGCTCTTCACAGGCGCTTGAGTTCATCAGGTCACATTAGGACAATAAGAAAAACATCAAGAAAGCGAGAGGAACCTGTCACTATTGGGCAAATCTAAGGTAGAGTGTTGTGTGAAGTATGTCAAAACTTGTGTAACTTGCCAAGAGTGTTTCAACTGGAAGTAAGGGTACAACAACCCTGTGAAGGAAATTACCCTCCAGTAGAATAAAAACCATTAGAAAGAATAGGGATATAGACCTTCACTGATATGGTATAGCAGGAGTACACGGTTACCGTTATGTTATGACGGTAGTTCGATCTTACAGTGGTTTGTTAGGTTTTTTTCCCTCCTTAAATCCAAACACAACTACACACATCATTTTAAGACATGCCATGGTGGCAGTACTGGCGGACTACGGGACACCCGCAACCTCGTTACTGGTACAACGGAGGGGATGTTCACCAGCCGGGGAGTCCAGCAGTTCTGCACACGACCACCACATCCACTCTTTGCTATACGACCCCCTAATCACCCTCAAGGAAAAATTTTAGGTGCCGATGAGGATGCACAGCCCACCTTGGAAGTCAGTCCTCTGGTACCTTGTGTCAAGGACACACCTCTGAGTGGGCCCCCCAACGTTGTTTTGCAGCGTGTCCAAATCACCCCATGAATCAAGCGGAGTATCACACCTCCACTGGACAAAACCATTTCGCTTTCTTTTCTCGTCATGCCCCCTAGGCTTGTTTGGAGCAGAGCTCTACCCGACGTCGAGTTGGGAAGAACAAGATGGACATGGGCGTGCAAAAGCCCTAACATCCGCCGAGACGCATCTGAAAATGTCGCGTCCGGTTACAGGGACCGTCGCGAACAGAAAACGGAACAAACAAAATCAGTAGTGGGTGGAGGTAGGAAGCACTGGTCATGGGTCAGCAAAAAGAGACCACAAACCAGGCACGTGCCGGTAAACTCAATGTGAAATGGGATGGGGTTATCGAGTGGCTGGTAAGTGCGTGGGTGGGGAGATCATACGTGGTAGAAAATTGTTTTCACAGAAGAAAAAAACAAGTACCAAGGCTGCCGACGAAACAGGTGAAGCCTTATTATGGCAGTGAAGAGTGGTTAAGTTAGAATAACGGTTGGAGAGAGGGTCTACAACCCGATCGAGTGGACGCTACGAGACAAATTGGCCCCCTCGCAGTAGGGCGGACCTCCTAACAAGGGCTCATTGAGGAAGAAATGGTTTAATGGTGTATTTTTTTATTATATTAGATGGTTAGGGAATTCAACTGGGTCCATGAGGTTGAGTGTAAGTGTCCAGACTAGCATGAAACAATTTGTCTAGGAGACTTTTTCTTCGTTTGGTCTAGAAGTCGGAGCGTCTGCCAATGCTCACGGGCGAAGCCTGGTTCAGTGGGAGGAGTATTTTAATTCCTTCTGAGATAGATTAGTAGTAATCTACCGCTTTCTCACTTGTACAGTTCAACCAGCTTGCGGTGTGAACGGACATTTCAGGACTTGCTAGGGCTCTTATCATTTACCAGAGGCAAGCGGCCATGCGCCCTGGGATATATCTCTGCACTCGGAGAATGCCGACTAAGTCAAAGGTTGACGGTCACGTTCATTACCCAGGCATCAGGGGACTGGGTATTATCTTCCTTTCATTGGGATGGGATTTCGTTGTAATCTAAACACAAGCAGACCCCCCGGTCTCAAAAGAGAACAGAAGAATTTCCATTAAAAGTTCACTCTTAAATTCGTCTCATACAATTTCCTCGACCGCAGTGTTAATTTTTGTTAAACCGGAAACCTGATCCGTAAGTATTTACTTTTTGATATCATAGAATTATATTTTTCCCGGCAGAATAGACGCGTGTAAGCCATTATTAGGGAGATGATTAGGTATGAGAATTATTATTATTAAATTCGAGAGCTATGTCTTGTCAGTAGGTAATTTTTTTCGCTGTCTCAGGGGTGACGCATCGCCCTGCATTATTGTATATTTCCCACCCATTTTGTTATCTTCTATTCCTTCTCCCGCCCCATTTTCTTTTTTTTTTTCTTCTTCACCACCCTCTCTCTCCCTTCCACATTACCGTATGCGTAGGCCAAAATTCGTGGGATAATTATTCTGCGATCAGTGATAACTAATGTGTCAGTTCTTTTTATCTTCCTTTTGCCAGCCCATCTGTCAGACTACGGAACTCTCCTCAGGAGTTTAAAGTCCTTCAAAAAATAATCCACTATTAGTATCGTGTTCATGGTCATATATGGGCGGTTATAGTAAGGATCCCCGCTAATATTAAAGCCCACCAAAAATCTAAGTAAGTCTTCAATACCACTCCACTCTGAAATAGGTGTTCGGAGGGCGACTTACATATAAAACCCATCCTGCTTGAATATTAGGTTTAAAAATATATTAAATTCTTCTAATCAACAGTAACTGGTTGGTATTAGGGGACAGTCTTTTCTGAGGGTACGCGAGAGTCTTCCATTACTTAAAGCTTTATTTCGGGATATAAGTTGTCATTCTGAAGTCATCGGTGAGACGTTCAAACAATGTTACCCATTTTGTTGCAGGGAAGCCCAACGAGACACGATAGCCAAAAGAGTCCATTCTGTATACGTCCTTGTAGCAGTCACTAGACATGCGCGTTTGTCTGGTTAATGACTTCGGTCACCCCACTATACTTCGTTGGTCTTCTCCAATTTAGTATTATTTTCAATTTACTCTATCTACTTATTCTCTCCCATATAAAATATATAGGTACTAGGTACAGTCTGTCACTAAGGAACTAGATGTATCCCCCATTCTCTTTAGTTAAGTTGTTGTAGTAAAGAGATTTAGTATCTTCGCGTAACTCGCACAGATGCGATGCTCAAGTTAGATACTTCAGAAAGCAACATGGTTTTACCTGTAACACACAAAACAAAACACTTTCTCGGACATATTCTTTTGTGCTATACCTAGGATAACTAATATCTTCCAGTGTGTGATTTTATAAATATATTGATGCATATTATGAACTAGACCCCAATTCCCTCTACCATTAGGTGAAAGGACCAACGAATTTTTATGCTCAGGGCTGATGTATTTAAGAGATCCTTTCTCATCTTCAATCACGTGTTTAACGGGACGTTGCGGTCGATTGCCCTTTTTCTTCCTCCCTCCTTCTTCTTACTATGGTATTCCTTTTTTAGGTCAGAGCGTGAAGTCGAATCATTTTCTTATGTCAGAGTTAGAGTTTTCTCCCGATATGAGTGTAACCTGATATGCTGAAAGATGATCTCAAGTGAGAGACCTTACCATGTTTACAAAAATAAATAGGATTTCATTTACAAAGTATATATGTTCTGTTGGTGTTATTATGGAAAAACACCAGTGTGGTGCTTATTTGAGATAGAAAAAATAAATTCCCCACACTTCCAAAAAGAGTTCCGCCTTTACTAGGTCTTAATACCTAGTACCGACCACGACTACCAAGATCAATCTAGTATTAATATTAACTCAACGTGCCCCGTAGTAATCATAGCGAAATACTCGTCAGGGATGGAGGGGTGGCAGAAAATCTCCTTCACACTTAAAAGTTATACCCAACCCCTTGTTCAGTAACTCTCCGTAGTGAGAAGTTGGTCCACATCTACAATCAGATATAGTGAAGTCAGAAGACTAATTTTTAAACCTGCCTTTCAAGTTGTAATCGTTTAGCAAATCAGACCCAAGTAATATCAGTCGAAGCCAACGTTGACGAGTGATTAATACCCTCAGACAGTTAACCCTAAATTTCCATCAAACCACACTTATGCATATCTGATGGTAACAATTATTTTCAAAATCATGATCCCTGGTCCCATCTTCTTATGCCCCTGGCATCTAACAAGACCCATAATTTGTCCTCCCCTACAAGTCCCCCAATCAATTATCCTTTCCTCAAAACCTTTTCCTTATAACATACTTACCCTAACTACAATTAGCTTATCTATTTTCTAAAGTTTCCATTGTGACCCATATCCTGGCAATTTTTTGGTTCATTCACTCACAAATTTTGCCAACATTTTGAATCAATACATAAGTCTGATCAACTTCAAAGTCTCCTGTGAATTTTAAGCTGTCAACATTATCTTTGATTTGCTCTTTTCTTTTTTTCCTTCATGGATATTCAATGGTATAGCTCTGCCTTTTGTTATCAACCTGCTTTCAGATACATAAGCAAAGTTTTATCAGGGAAAATAATAATATGGAAAATATAATATGGGTGTGAGGATTCAAAATAGGCGGGCTGACGACGCATATCTGCTGTCAGCTGTTTTTTTGTTTAGTTTTGTTTACAAGCCGAGCGCTGAGGGCGAAATCGCATGATTTGGTTAGAGGACACTGAAAGGAGTTTTACTGGAGTCTGGGGGAGATGTGCTGTGTACGAGAGGTGGTTCTGGCCTGTTGTGGGGATGAAGTCTGCCGCTGTTCGAGGAGGCCTGCCAGGCCCTGCCATGCACTGCCGAAGCGGGAGTTTCGTTAAACTACATAAGCACTGCTCCAAGCTTATATGAATGGCATTACAGCAGCATATAGTGTAATGCATAAAATCACCAATCAGGGAGGCGGTAGTTAAATCTACCGATTTTCTCGGTAGACTTCTTCTTCTTGTGACCTCTACCACTTAGTATCTCTTCGTAGGTCCTGTCCTGTCCTCTCCTCTTCTCCTCCTCCTCCTCCTCCTCTTCCTCCTCCTCTAGTGTTGGCCAAAGCCACCACACCGGTGTCGTGTGAGCAAAAGTCTGTTTACAAGGGAAAGTCCGTTTACTAACAAAGACGTGTAGATCAACAAAGCCGGACCGCTTGTCACACGGTACCGTACCGTGTGTACGTCTTGTCGCTTGTGACTGAATGTCCGCTAAAGTAGGGGAGGGTATACTGTTTTTATTCTTTCATAGGAAAAACATTCATGAATCGAGTAATGCGCTCTGTTTTTGTCCGGTCCGGTGTTGTGCGAAATATTGTAAACATCCTGTAGAACCTGTAGACCCCTCGAAATCCTGTAGACGAAATCCTGTAGACCCCTCCATATTTCACTGGTTTTATAGATTAACTGCTTCCCTGATGCATGTTACAGGCAACATAGAGGCACAAGCTTTCCATGAGAACACTTACAAGTAATAATAGTTACTCAAAAGCTTAAAATATCCACGTCAAAAATTATAGCCTTTCTAGGTGTTATTATTATCCTTTGTTTGAATGCCAGTGCGTTTATTAACTCTTATTACTTATAAGTGTTCTCATGGAAAGCTAGTGCCTCAATGTTGCCTTTAACATGTATCAGAGCAACAGTTAAGCTGTAAAACCAGTGATATATGGAGGGGTGTACAGGATTTCGCGCGTTGACAATATTTCGCACAACACCGGCTTTGTTGATCAACACGTCTTTGTTAGTAAACGGACTTTCCCTCGTAAACAGACTTTTGCTCACACGACACCGGGGGCGGGGGCACAAAACCCCCGGCTAAAAAAATGTATAAGACAAATATATAAATATAAACAGATTTTCTACTGGTAGGCGGCAAGTAAATCTATGACCGATTTCTCGTTAGCTTCTATTCTTGTGACCTCTACCGCGTATCGAAATAAACAAGGGAGAGTTGACCAGTTTGTAACGAAGGAGACGACAGTTTGAAGAAGACCATGAAGTGACACTTGAGCAACAAGGTCACAAGAGAAGAACACCGGTAACCCATTCACTGTTGGGTGGACAGTAGCTCTGGTTTTTTTAAGGAAACAGCCCATCTATTTTTGCTGCTTCGCCCGGATCGTGAACCCGGGACATTCTCTGTGTGGCGACGCCGAGCGTGCTACCCTACCCCTCACTACGGAGTACCCAAAGAGATGCCTGGCAGGATTCGAACTCGGGACATTGAGCTCACCACTCCAAGACGCTAAAACCAATCGGCCACGGTCCTCTCCCCAGCGGTGGGAGAGCATGTCTCTAGCACCGCAGTGTCTTTCTGCTGCTTCTGTACCCATGTTCTTTGGCTGATTTGTACAACTTTTAGGCATGTATGCGATAGTATTGTAAAACGTTTGATGAATTCGCCTGGTATAATTTTCCAGGACTGAAGAGCTTGTGATACGTGTGTGACAGCCTGGTGGTAAATGATACATCAACACTAGCTGACGATAGATGGCGCTGTTGACGCAGCCCAGAGGCGGAACGTAAACATCACAGCGTGGACAGATTAGTTGATTTGAATGTCTTATGGTATTTGGGTAAATTTTTACAATGGCACCAAATTTCCCCTAACAATTGGGACCCATGGTTTTTGTTTACCTAATTGTATTCTAAGAGACATTTTCTCTTTGAGCTTTCCGTCGCAAATCAATATTTTTGGAGTTATAAAACATTTTAGATGGGGGAGGAATATGTCTCCTTGTTTACAAAATGCCTCCCTCTTTCCTCTTCTTGTGACCTGCATTGCTTTTTTTTTCGGGGGGCGCACCCGTGGTTTACCTTACCTAACCTAAACCTAACCTAATTTAAAACCCGAGATTAACCTCCCGAAACCACGGCTGCGCACCGAAAACTTACTTTTGAAACAAAAGCGATTTCAGGTCACAAGAGGAAAGGGGGGCATTTTGTAACAAGGAGACATATTCCTCCCCCCACCTAAAATGTGCTATATCTCCGAAACTACTGATTTGCGACAGAAAGATCAAGGGGAAAATGTCTCTTATAATACAATAAGGTAAACAAAAACCATGCTCCTAATTGTGTAGGGAAGTTTGGTGTCATCGTAAAATAATACCGGTATTTGAAATACAGTAAACCCTCTCCTATTCGAACCCTCATTTTTTGGACTTTTACATTATTCGGACCTCCTCCTTTTTTTCTTTTCTTTTTCTTTTTCTTCTTAAGGGGTAGGTAGGATGTCATGATGTTAGTCATGAGGTTAGAAAGGGCCCCGGAAGTCAGGCAGAGCTTTTATGATCCATCAGTATCACTGAGCATATACTTTGTATACTGTAATTGTGGTTTTTTTTTGTGTCCAAATGTTGTATTGGCGAGTGATCTGTGGCCATTGAGCCTTGGGGCCCTGATCCAGCAACGGAGGTGGGATCTCCAGCTACCACCCCTCTCCCACCACCTAGATATTACCTGCCCTTACTACCGTTCCAGCAAGCTCCCCCAGTAGGTAAAAAAAATAAACGGGGAAGAAGGCCCTGACTGGGTTGGGCGAGTAATGACGTCATCAAACTTGACATCAGTCACCCAGCCAATGACAAAGTGTTTTCTAAATTTTTCCCCGACCAATCACAAGTCAACAAGACGTTTGAACACGCCCTTTAAAGGTCGTGTCACACACGGACACTTTTTCCCTGAACTGCCCCTTGGCGAGTTTTGGCCAACCCCGCCCCGCCCTGTCAAATTTCCCTCCGGTCATTCTAGAAAGACGTGCGACTGCGTGCCTCCTGATACGGGTTAAAGTCAGGTCAGGGGTGTTCGGTGCTGGGAGGGTGTGCCCGGGGGTCCCTCCCTATGTAAAATTTCGTGTGTCGTGGCGAAAATTGACTTCCTTGACTTAACTTAACTTGCAATATGGGACCTGTGCTGCGGTCTCACGGTACGGGGCCCTGCCCCCCAGTGCTGTTGGGCGCCCCTCAGGAACAGGGGGTGGTGTGGTAATGGGATGAGCTGCGCCCAAGCGGGACACGCCGACAGTGACAGTGCTGTTGACGGCCCTCAGGAACAGGTGGGGGTGGTGTATGGGATGAGCTGCGCCAGGCAAGGGGACGCCGACGTGGGGG
>JACEEZ010021229.1:0-31615 GCA_016584305.1 Chionoecetes opilio | reverse complement strand
TTTTATTTAATTTTTAAATTTAATTTTAATGTTTATTGATATTTGCTGACTTTAGAAATTTTCTATATTCACCAAATTTTTTTTTTTTTTTTTTGTGGGATTAAATCCCCCCTTTTCGGATCCTTGCATTACTGAACCCCCCTTGGGCCCCAATTAGCCCGGATATGAAGGGTTTACGTCTTGTACAGGTGAAGTAAGATAAGATTACTTTGATGTTTGATGATGTTTGAAAATTTCGTCAGTTATCGACGCAGCTGAGATGGATCTCCACTGTAACCAGACAGCTCTCTCTCAGACTACCCCAAAGAGAGCTGTCTGCTAGTGCTTATAGTGTTGGCCGAACCCAGCACCCCGGGAGGCGGGTTACAAACCCCCGGCTAACACCCGGTACCCTTTTCGCTGCTGGGTGGACAGGGGCTCGGGTTTTAAGGATACGCCCAACTGTTTCCGCTCCGCCCGGGGATCGAACCCGGGACTTCTCGTTGTGAGCTCGGTTGTGATCCTATCTATACACTTTGCAAGTACCAACTACAAGGTTATTGACTATACAAAGCGCCACCACGCCAGGACGAACCTGGTGGGCTCGAACCGCTGACCGAATGCAGGGAGTAACAGTAAGTACTAAGTAACTGAGTACTGAGGAAGTACAGTCGACCCTCGATTTAATAGACATCAATTTAACGGACTTCGGATTTAACGGACTCCATTCACGAGACAAATTTGCGGGCAAGAATGGCATATCAGACTGCTTATCGCCGCTCGAATCGTCAACTCCACAAAAAAAAATAGTTTTATTTTGGAATGCTTGGGTCTTAAAGGAGTTTTAATGTATCAGATATTAAGATATAGTATAAGGTAGGAGCCTGTGTTGCTAGTGATTTAGTTGTAGAAGGTGTGTACGTGGGTTAAAATAGTGAATATTAGTACCGTAAATGGCGGCATACAAATTGAATCTTTGAGCCCGAAAAAATCTCTCCATAACTAAGGGTCAACCAAAGACTACTGTATAGTAAGTAGTCTTTGGGTCAACCAAAGACTACTGTATACTGGACTTGCTACTCGTGCCCCGCGCCAACCCGCCCATGACCAGTGGAGGCCAGTTTTGCGATTCCTGACATTTTCGAACATCACTCCCATTTCCCTTCCTATGGTTTATCAGTATAAATGATATACAACTGTTATCTTCGTAAATGTTTGTTCTATAATATCATCAAATAAAAAACTGTAAAATACACTAAAGAAATGTCATTATGAGACAGTGAAGAAATATGCATGAACTCAATATTCACTTAAACTCTTCGCCATTTAATATTTTGCGAGAAAAGGTTTTACATGAAACACAGCAATAGAGCGATTTTCATTATCTTTCCATTGTATTTTTTTTTTTTTTTATTAATAGTTAACCGATACATAAATTAATCGTTACCTAAAAATATACATCATCATCGGATCGCAAGTAAAAAATTGTTCCATTGACTACATTACTATGGTGTTATCATATAATTGAATACACTAGTTATCTGCGTAGATGTTTGTTCTATTTTTTAATCAACTAAAAAACTGTGAACTCATACACTAAAAAAAATTCCACATGAGACTGAAGAATATGCTGCGCTTAATATTCCTTAGACTCTTCGCCATTTAATATTTGGCGTCAAAACTTTTTGCATGAACTCTCATAAGCGAGATTTTATTAGCTTTCCAGTGATATTTTTGCGTTTTCTGATAAATGATTCGCAACCATGCATAATTTAGCGTTACTAAAAAATTACATCATTAATCTGGTAATTTTCCGTTGATGAGGTTGTGATTTATTAGTTAACTGCTAATTTATGTATACGTTACGGAATTCTATTTATCAAAAGCTAAATTAATCAATGCGAAAGCTAATGAAATTCTGCTTCTAATGTATGTTTCATGTAAAATTGTTTTTTTCTACACAAAATATAAACTGGCGAAGGTTTTAAGTGAATATTAAATTCCTGCAATTTGTTTCACCTCTCTAAGGCATTTTCTTTTACTGTCTTTACATTTTTTATTTTGATATATTATAGACAAACATTTACGAAGACACGGTAATATCTTTATACTTATACACCTAGGACGGAAATGGGATTGATGTTCGAAAATGTCAGAATCGCAACTGGCCTCCACTGGAAATAGCCCAAACTGATTAGCACGTCTCAGTATACAGTATTTTTGGGTCAACTTATAACGCACGGCTAAATGCGAACCTTTACCCCGAGTGTAAACAAGTGGTCAGCACTACTAACACTCGCTGTACACCACTTACCGTAACTCTCCATTCAACAACTACAATTCGCCCCTGCCATAGCAAAATCTATAACTGAGAAGAACGTTTTATAGGCAGTTCCCCCCACAGCTGTTTCCACAATGAACAGCTGCTACAGTGTAATCGGCGAATGCAATGCGCAGGGTTGATGCAGTCCCGTCATAGGTACTACGGTTTTTAACTTAATAGACAGTATTTAGCGTTACAATCAGGGGACTATGGTGTTTTTCAAATAAAACAAGGATGCTGACTCTATAGTAAAGATTTAATCTTCATATAAGGGTGTGGTGTTGTGTTTTTGCGACAGTACCGTATACCGTACCAGTATCCTATCCACTTCAAGCTTTGTCTACCAGTAGCCTCCCGATTTTTGGGCCGACTTTACGGCAAATTATAGGTCCTAACCCTATATGGAGCTAATACTCTTGGGGTAACCTTGTACGCCTGTCACTTTGTACGCCCCTTTACAGGTATGTATACATTTCTTGACTTCTTCTTGTGAACTCTTTCTCTTTAAGTTTTGCTTCTAGGTTCCTCTCCTCTCCTCTCCTCTAGTGTTTAGTCCGAGATTCCACCCCTGGGAGACTGCAAACCGTCACACACACACACACTGTTCGCCTGCACCAGTTTCTTCGATGGTTTAATGTTACTTTAAGTTACATAACCATCGACGTAATGTTATCAGTAACTTTAGTTTATGCAAGATATTGAGCCTCTTCAAGTTAACACTCACTCGAGAGTACGCAGAGTAAGGGCTATCTGATAGAAAGACTTTAAGTGGCTAACTGGATTTAATAAAGGAGAGGTGGAAAGTTTCTTACGGCTATTAACCGATGGTAGAGAACAAAAGGTAAAAAAAAACGGATCAAGCTGGAAAGCGTACTTTAAAAATAAGAATAGGGCAAAACGTGGTTCACAAAGAGGGAGGGTAATGATTGGAGAGGGCGTCTTAGACAGTATTTAGTGCAGAGTCATTACGATCTTAAAGGGGAGCTGGATATGGTTTCATGTGTATGCCCCCCTTTTGCTAGATTGGGATCATTCCAGACAGGTGCCCACCTAAGACAAATTACACCTCACCAACTCCGATTTGCTTAATTTTTGGCACATGTTATGAGTGTTGCTGCAATATTCCTTGTGCAAAAGTTGAGCCTCTAGGGTCCAACGGGTCTCCTTTAGAGGTCTCAAAATGTTGGCATGACCTCGCAATGACCTAAAAGATCAACTTCATGTCCCTATCTTATTGTATAAACTAGAGAGATAGGTTTTAATATCTTATTTTACTCTATGAGTCTCTAGAATCATTCTGGTGTTACAGATTAACTTACACAAGACTGAAAAAAGGCAACAAAATTTGAACTTTTACCTTGACCTGTGACCTTGGAGTCACCTCGCGACAAAAATAAATCATTTAGTCAAAATTGAAGCTTTGTATTTTTTACTTCCACGATAACATAAAAAATAATTGTAGTCTTATTCTGCATAGGGAGCCTGTAAAAAGGTTTCTCAAAGCCGATTTTTTGTTTGTTTTGTTTTCATAAATAATGTGGTTTTCTAATTTTCTTTTCCAGATATAATTGGTTTAAGTAGCTACATTACTAACCTAATGTGAATGTACAAAATGTGAGACAGTGTCTGTTTGATCCATGAAAAACCAACCTAAAATAATAAAGCTCTCATTCCTGTGCCTAAACAATTATATAAATATTTGGGACTACAGGACAGTTCAATGATTGTAAAAATTGACCACCATAATTTGTGGCTTATGAGAAAGAAATCTGTTACGCATCTTCTGCGTAGCCTGCAGAATTTCTTCAGTTCTGAGAAGCGCAAAACATAGATGACATGTTGCACATCCACAACGGTAGTGAAGATTGATACATCAAAGGAATTCGCCTGGACAGGCTGAATGTGCCCTGCCACTGTTTGACATCACTCCAGTTAACAAGTTAGATCATGACAAATTTTTCAAAGTTAATTTTCATACCTAAACAAGGTGAAAATTAACTTTGAAAATATTTGTTCCTGCATCTAACTTGTATTTAACTGGATTGATGTCAAACAGTGACAGGGTCACATTCAGCTGGCCAGGGCGAATTCCTTTGATGTATCCATTTCTGAACCGTTGATGTGGCTGTGCAAACTGTCATCTATGTTTGCTTCTTCAGACTTGAAGAACTTCCTGCAGGCTCCGCAGAAGCAGAACAGATTTCTTGTTCTCAAAGCCACAGATTATGGTGCAATTTTACAAATCTATTTGACCTGCCTGTTATCCCAATATTTATATAATGTTTAGCAGCAGGAATGAGAGCTTTTATTATCTTACTGTTGTGTTTTTTCATGATCACAACATACCTTTCTCCATTTTTGACGCTATTCAAATTAGTTAGTATTACCTTACTTACCAAATATATCTGAGAAGACAATTAGAAACACATTTTTATGAAAAACAAAAAAAGTCGTCTTTGAGACCTGTACAGGCTTACCTATGGAGAATAGAGTACACAAATTTTTTATGTTATTTTGAAGTAAACATACACAGCTTCAATTTTGACTAATTGATGTTTTTTTGGTCGCGATGAACTTCAGGATCCAGGTCAAGGTCAAAGTCAACTTGTGCCCTTTTTTTGTTATTGATGTAATTTAATTCTTAACCTGAGAAATTATTCAGAGACTGCATGACTGAGTTCAAAACAGATATTAAAACCACCTCTCTAGTTGTATAATAAAGATTTTAGGGACATTTGAATTTTTGATCTTTAGGTCATTTTCTGAGTCCCATGCCAAAATTTTGATGAACTCTTACAGAGACCCGTTGACCCTAGAGGCTCATTTTGCACAAGGCATATGGCAGCAAAACTCATAACATGTGCCAAATTTAAGCAATCAGAGTTGGTGAGGTTTTACTCTCTGGCCACCTGTCCCCTGGAATGTCCCAGATGGTTAATGTGAAGGGCTCCACAACCGGCAGATTACGCTGCCACCACCCACAATTAAGTGGGAAAAAAAGAATTCTAAGATTTAGAGAAATATACGAGATAATTGGAACTTAATGAACGACTCGTTAACGGGTTTCCTTATAATCATCACGAATCAGTAATCACTCACAGCGCCTATGGTTTCACCGAAATAAATCACGAAATATAATATTAATAATAATAATAATCATAAAAAAGTAATAATAATAATAATAATAGATAATAATTCCGAAACGACTAACTTCTCATACCGGCTTAACACAGGTACAAAGTTTCCAATACTCAGTTATTCATGTAACGATACCTATATATAACATAATAAACAAACGGAGCTATCAATAGAGGCCTTAGCTCTATATACTGGTGTCCAAGCTGGTGACCGTCCGGCTGTCACTCAGCTGGTCCCAACACCCACATGGACCAGTGTGCCACAGCCGTGTCCGTCACCACTCCGCACTACTCTGCTCCGCTACCAGGACGCAAAACCCTCTAAAGGGTTGCAGGGGACGACTCCCTCCACGACGACCATTCGTGCCAGCTCGGCAAGAGAGAGAGAGAGTATGTCTACCTGCCCCTTCCAAATCCTTGCCTTCTTTGCGTGACGTCCACGCAGTGACTACGAACATAAACATATGGCACGACTCTAACCAAATGAATTGGACTGAGGTGTGAAGGAACATTTTATTTATAAATGGCTAATATATTAGCTTTACTCCTTATATTACCACATTCAGTGTAAACTGTTTTTTCAATCGTGAGTCCCCGCGTTTTGACTCTTTTCCGCGTTACACATGGTTGGGATGAAGGTGATGTAGGTAGTATTAGGTAACAGAACTACCACGTGTAGCCTCACGCCTCTTGTACTTACCTTCTTTTCTATGTTCTTATGTTCTTAAAGGTCATTATCTGTAATTTAACCAAACATGGGCTACAACACCCATGCATGAATATTCGCTGCTATACACTTACTTATGTAGTATTGCAATCGTGTAGCAGCGATCTAGCTAAAAACGTGCAACTGGATTATTTCTATGGTTGGCTGCGTCGAACTCTCGACTCGTCTCCATGACTCATGGAAAGAAGCAGTCTGACGAGCGCCTTAGTGTCCGCCGGCGTATCGGCATAGTACGTACATGTTTATGACAGTCTGAGCCTGTCTTTTAACAGCTAAGTTTAAAGTACTCTGTCCAGACCATTTCATCATTCCTGATTTTCATGCAATCAAATTATAGCCATTAGCGAGTATATCAACAATATGTTGTCACTTTGTTTGCATCCAGTCAGAGCCGTTTTTTAAAATCCCCGCAATCAAATCTGTAATTCCCAAGCTTCGAAAACCTGCTGGCAACTGGCAGACGATGTCGCTACGGCTCGGTGACGTAACAAAGGAAGGCTCCTCTTCCCGCACTGATCGACTCGATCGTAAAACACTTGAAGATAAATATAGTACTTGAAGATTTTGGATGTTTCTGATATTTTTTTTCGCGATATGCCACATGCATGCATACTTTATGGGTGCCGTCAAGACAGCTGTGCCTTTTCGAGAAAAGTTTGCACACGTTTCCGCTGAGACGCAACGTTAAATTGGGTTTTGAAAAAATTAGTGCGGCGGACTAGGGCAGATTGTAAACAGTAAGGTTAAATTGTGGGCATGATATGTATTGATACAGCTCACCGCCGGCACACACACTCACTGCAACACCAACACCACCACACACACACACCACACACCCACTCACTCACTCACCTCACCGGCCAGATGCTGTTGTGTTGCTGGTTTGTCACCACCATCCCTATCCACCATTGTTGTGTGTAATGGGTTGTTGTGGGTGGTAAGGTGTTGTTTGTGGGTAAGGGTGTTGTTTTGTTGTAGGGTTGTTTGTGTGTAAGGGAGTTTGTGTGTGTGTAAGGGTGATTGTTGTGTGTAAGGGGTTTTGTGTGTAAGGTGGTTGTGTGTAGAAGGGGTTTGTGTGTGTAAGGGTTTTTTGTGTACGGTGGGTTGTTGTGTGTAGGGGTTGTTGTGTGGGTCACCACCCTATGCGGCCGCCGTATATCCACATAGCTAGAGGGCAGTCGGGCGGAAGCAAACTATTGGTTTTATACTTATATGTTATTGTACGTTATGTTCAACAGATATAACTATAGGTTAGCATAAAATGTCATAAGTTACTACTTACCTCACTATAACCCCTAAAAATACTAACCAGCCTAACCTAACCTAACCACCTCACTAATCGACCCCCTAAAAGTTACTAACCTAACCTCCAATTGAATAGTTACTAACGCTATCTCACTACAATTTCCTAACTAACCTCACTACTACACCCCTAAAGTTACTAAACCTAATCCTCACTATATTCCTAACCTAACCTCACTATAACCCCTAAAAGTTACTAACCTAACCTCACTATAAAGTTACTAACTTAAACCTAACCTAACCCTGAAAAAGTTCTAACCTAGCATCACTGATAACCCCTAAAGTTACTTTATATTGCCGTAGCTGCCCAATGTGGCCCAGCCGCGGGTCCGCATGGGGGGAAGGAGGGGAGAAGATAAC
Organism: Chionoecetes opilio; assembly: GCA_016584305.1. Classification (NCBI taxonomy): domain Eukaryota; kingdom Metazoa; phylum Arthropoda; class Malacostraca; order Decapoda; family Majidae; genus Chionoecetes; species Chionoecetes opilio. The sequence goes on along the minus strand of JACEEZ010021229.1, from coordinate 23,787 downwards.
AGCCGTTGTGTGTACGGGTTGTTTGTGTGTAAGGGTGGGTTGTGGTTGTAAGAGGGGGTTGTTGTATGTAAGGGGTTGTTGTGTGTACGGGGGTTGTTGTGTGTAGGGGTTAGTTGTGTGTAGGGGTTGTTTGTTGCCGCTAACATCTGTTAGTCCGCCTCGATTCTGGTCTTAGGTTCGTTTTCCTCATAGTATCGCGAGCGCGTCCATTTCATTTCGTCGCAGATTAAGGCATCTGTAGCGAGATCTGTCATCAGCGACATGATTCCCTGTCTGACACCGAGTACAATCCCCTCATAACATTTTGCCGACCGTGTCAGACAGATGTTTACATTGGAGCGTTTCCTCCTCTGACGTTCATCATACATTCGTAGTCCTGTGAAGGAAGATTTTTTTTTTTCGCGCGCTTTTTACAAAAAGTCTTGTTTTTACGGAATAAGGCCGGAATCAATTATTTTGGTGGATTAGGTGTTTTGAATGCTCCTTCAACATAATTAGGCACAAAAAACTGGGCCTGGAGGCCTATTACTTTAAGCTGGGGTTCGCCTGTTTTTCATGTTTTTCATGCTTATTTAGTACTTGTTCAGTGTAGTTAAGTTTATTATGACTCCGAAAGATACAAGAGAAGTGGTAAAAGAAAGCATGTATCTAAGTGTTGCAGATAGAAATTAAACCTATATCAGGTGGAATCATGTTCTGAGTCTGTCGCTCAGTGGTGTACGAGTATGGGCGTTAAAGAACAAACAGCGTTGATTTCGCTAGTCTAAGGAAAAACTCAGAGAATATGCTGTGACATTCAATGCTGATGCAAGTAAAGGATAAGTGAAGGAGTAATACATTTTCGACAACTCCATGAAAGTTCCTGAGTGTACCTACATGTGTCTTACATGTCTAACGACCACACTGCTGCCGCCGCGGCCGCGCTGCAGGCGTGGTACGCCTTTGCTTGGATTTTCATCTTTACTTATTATATAATTAATGATAGCCATTAAATGCGATATATGTCTACCACATTCACCTAGAATACGATATTTCATAGCATACCAGCAGTAATGAGTGAGCCTGGGAGCCTTAGAGGCCCGTAACGAGAGTCAGATGAAGTCGATGACGAACGACGAACGACAGAGGAAGGGTAGCTTATAGGGATATTTTTCGGATGAAAGCTGTCGACGAAGGTCGGAACGAAGACACGGTACCCCCGTTGGTCTTCGTGCCAACCTTCGCCACTCGTCGCTGCTTTTCCGATCCGAAAAATAATCCCTTTTTTTACGGGGTACCCTTCCTCTGTCGTTGCGTCATTCTCCCCGCTCGAACCCTTCATCAGGACTCTCGGTACGGCCTACTACCTCTCCTTAATCAGTGCCCGATGCAGTCGTGGTCGCGCGTGGCCACATTCCGCTTTAGCGTCCATCACTTTGTTTATCTCCAGCTAGCTAGACGGTCTGTTGTGTTTGTAAATTATTATCTTATTTATTTACAGCATAGAGGGTCGTGCCAATCCCGCATGTACTCCAGTCACTGTTTACCATCCCAACATAGCTACACGGTCTGGTTTGTGTTTGTGATTATTTTCTCATTATTTCACAGCGTGGAGGAGCGTGCCAAATCCTCAATTACGCCATCACTGGTTTTACCTCCCAACATAGCTACACGGTCTGGTTGTGTTTGTGATTATTCTTGATTTATTTCACAATTTTTCCTATATTTTCACACCCTTGGGAAAATACCCTTGCAGTAGCGGACAATCGGCTTTAACCCCAGGACTGCCGGAGCAAAAAAAATGTTTAGTGCTGCCAAGTGCGGGAATGTGAGGGAAACATGGCCATTACAGAATTGGATGAAAATCACATCAACTTCAAGGTAAAGTAAAATCCGCATAACGGCAATAATCTATTTTAAAACCCAACAGATGGGTTGTGGTGTTGTATTGTGTTCGGAGTTGAATATACTGGCAAAGATGGATGGCACCAAACCGCTAGCGAGAGCCTACTGAGTGGGGTCAGTGTGCCACTCCTTGGGATTTTAAGCGCCAGTATTTTTTAGGGATTATTCAAGATTACTCCAGTAAGTTTTATCTTCAAGGTAGGCATAATGTACCTTGTACCGTACCGTATTATATATATATATATATATATATATATATATATATATATTATACTTATATATATATAATATATTATAATAAAAAAAAAGAAAGATATATATATTAAATATATTATTATATAATATATATATATATCATATATATATATATATATATATATATATATAGTATATATAATTTAGGGTACGCGTAGGTCTAATTGAAAAGTGAATACAGATATTTCGTGATTGGCAGTTTTTCTTATGTAAAATTGAATTTTAAGGTGGTTTGTCCTCTCAATTTTTGTTTTGGCACTTCGTGCTTTGCAAAAAGGACTTTTATATTTATAGCAAACATAGGCCATTAGGCAAGCTAAGTAACGGCTTCACATTTGCACCTATCATCAATTCTTGATCGTCTTTTTCACAGATGGCTTTCTCCGTTAAACCAGTGGGTTCGAGAGCCCGCAACTAGACAGGCTCTGGATCCCGTTGGCCGACTTTTGTGGCGGTGGGATCGAGAGTTTGCTGTGGGTGAGGGTGCCTTCCGTTATCCGGCGTGATGAAGAGGGGAATCCTTCTCCAAAACATCAGCAGGCATCCGGGAGGGTGTTGACAAGCGAGGGTACACTGAGAGACATGAGCGAATGATCTGACCCCCATGGGCTTGCCCGTGGAAGAAATCAAACGCACCCGTTTTGCACCTCCATTGGTTGTTATTGACCGTCACGTGACCAGCAGGAATGATTCATGTTTTGTAAGAAGGTTTTAGTGAAGTGTTTAAGACAGAACTAAAGCAGTAAGGAATTCGTGGAGAAGAATATGGAGCAGGCTGTTTGACATAACGGCCTGCCCTCACACGATCTTCCTCTGTCAGGACCAGATTCCCACTGCTCCAAACCCCCAGCTGGTGTCCACGCGAGAAGCACACGTGCAGTGACTGCCCCCTGGCCAACAAGTCCCTACTTTAGACCGGAGTGGGCTGTACTACCAGAGGATCAAGTTGGGGAGGAGAGTGCAATTGATGAATGACAGTGGTAGTACAAGAATGATACCGGCCATAGACAAGTGAAAGCAGCAAAGAGAACAGTTTTGGAAGAGTGAGGCTAGCTGAAAGAAGCAGAAGCAAAAGATGAAAAAGTCAGACATCTGTTAGCTGCAGTCTCAGATGTTTCCTAGGGCCAGGATGAGACTCAACAGATTCTGAAGGATGGACCGGAGGATTCGTTCACCCTGTCCACTCAGAGGAAAAGAGGCAGGACCACAGGAAGCTGCCATAACTAGGGTGACTCTGACTGCATCAGGAGCGGGCTGGGGTTCCCTGTGGGCCCCCCCCACGACCCCCATTGATGATTGCAGTAATTGGACAAGTCACTGCAAGAAGAAACCTGAATCCAGTCCGTAACCTGCGCTGGCGTCATCCGGTTCGCGTTCCGACCACTGCTGCTGCTGCCTTGGCTTCTGGTTCCTCCAGCCTTATTCTCGCTGACGGCCACCCAACTCTCTCAAACATGTCGTATACCTGTCTGCGAATCCTAACAAGACTTAGGAGGTCAGGCAGATTCCATGGCTTCCTGGCCCGGACCTTGACCAGGGGAAGCACCAGGCGTCCAAATGTTGTATTGGGTACGATGGGAGGAAGGACAAGACCAGGGCGATGGTGCCCGACAGCTATGGGAAACTGCACCAAGTTTTTTGATCAGTGGGGACATGTGTCAGTGGACAGAGGAGCCATCTGGAAGGTACCTTTGTACTTTGTACCGAGGGCACCCTTGCCAACTGAGAAGCCTTGTATCAGGTGGGCTCAGGCTCTCTGTGATCGCTGGTGACATCCGACTCCACCGACATCACATGATCAGTACTGCAAGGTAGACTCACAGGGCCAACACGGGGTAAAGGGTGGTACTCACGCCCTTTTGGAGAAGGCTGGGACGCAAGTCTCTTCTGGAAGTATATGCTTATTGCCACAAACGCATTGCCCATGCGCCTACCTTATCACCACTATCGACGGGCCTACCTCATCTGACACTGTTCCAGGGTCCGTGTGCAGTCTGCTGTCCAGCTTGAATGAGAATGCAGTACAATGCCGAGGTTACAGAGTAGTGCCAGGCGGTGAAGAATCTCACGGAATGACCGGAATTATATCCTGTCAACATGTCCACTTGACCAGCAGTCTCCTACCATCTTGTCCAGGCTGTGAAGCGGGGCGTTCTCCCGTCCGAACTGCAGAGATCAAGTAGTGGCAAGGTTTCCCACGCCAGAGTATTCTCACCACAGCCAGTCGCCTCGTGTACTATAAACTAGAAAAGCGACCGGGAGCCCCCCTGCCGCCATAGCTTTTTCCCGCAGCAGGAAAATTATCCCTACGGATGACCAAAGGCACATTTTTACCCTAGTTGGTAAATTCGTCGCGCCTCTCTCTCTCTCAGTCTCAGTCTCATCTCTCTCCTCTCTCCTCTCTCTCTCTCTCCTCTCTCTCTCCTCTCCTCTCATCTCTCGCTCTCTTCTCTCTCTCTCTCTCTCTCTCACACAAAACAGTAATATTGGAAATTTATTATTATGCGTAAATACCTAGACATTATTTCAGGGGCAAGATTGACAAGAGAGAGAGAGAGAGGAGAGAGAAGAGAGAGAGAGGAGAGAGAGAGAGATAGAGTAGAGAGAGCAGAGAGAGAGTAGAGAGAGCGAGGGAGAGAGAGCGACGAGAGAGAAAAGGAGGACGAAAACGAGATATGGATTTTGGAATGTCAGATCAGGTCGCTGCGACTCTCTTTCTCTCTCTCTTTATTCAATATCCTTTTTTCAAACCTCCCTTTGCTCTCTCTGTACTGCTGCTGTCTTTCCGTTGTTCCATTCTCCCTTTTCATAAACTTTCTTCCTTTTCCTCCTCCCAGTGCATTTTGCACCTTTATCCTCTCTTTTCCTATTCAGTTTCCAATTCTTTCTTTGCCTTTCTTTCATATCCCCTTCCGTCCCCGTGACTTGTGAAGTGGGTGGTGAGGGTGGTGAGGCGGCGATGCTTAGGTATGAGATTAAGTTGTCCAGGGTGCTATACTCCTGCCCGTCCCACACAAAAACACGCTGCTGACGCTCCTTCTCCTCTCTCTCTCTCGTCACTCTCTTCTCGTCTCTACTCTCTCTCTTCTCTCTCTCTCTTCTCTCTTCTCTCATCTCTCTCTGTCTAATCTTGCTGAAATAATATCTATGTTGTACGCCTATATAAATATTGCCATGTTACGGTGTTTGTGTGAAAAGAGAGGCATGAGAGAGAGAGAGCGAGAGAGAGAGAGAGAGAGAGAGAGAAGAGAGAGAGAGTAGATAGAGAGAGTAGAGAGAGAGAAGAGAAGGATGAAGAGAGATGGAGGAGAGAGAAGAGGACAGGTAGAGAGATAAGGAAGAAGAGAAGATGAGTAAGAGAGAGGGGCTCTCCTCTTCCTCTCTATGAGATCCCTCATATAGAGGAATAGAGAGATGAAGAGAAGAGAGAGTAAGCGGTAGACTGAGAGTAATAGAGAGAAGAGTAAGGATAGAGAGAGAGTAGGAGAGATGCTCGAGAGGAAGATGAGAGAGAGAGGAAGAGAGAGAGAGAGGAAGGAGAGTGATTAATAGAGGTCAGAAGAGTGGATAGGTAGTAGAGAGGGTATGGAGAGAGTAATTGTAGTGTATAGATGACGATAGATTGTCGCGTGTCGTGAATCGTATAAGACGGTGAGTTTAGATTAGGGAAGGCCTTATGGGCAGGGGAATATACAGAAGGATAGACGGATGAGGAGGAAGGAGGAAGGAAATGTTGCCTTGGGGAGGACGGGCTGTTGCTAAAAGTAGGCAGGCGGGAGGGAATTGCCGTAGTGTAGAGGAGGACAGGTAATTTTAAGTCTCGTTTTATTGTTTATTTTTTGTATTAAATTATTCTTTCTTATTGTGTTTGCCTTCATCAGCACATTGTTGTTGTTTATTCTGAAATAATCCAGGTCCCTGGTTGTATTTTATTGTATGTGTTAGTTATTTCTTATTTTCATTGTCAAATATTTTTAGACCTTATTCAATTAATAACTACCTAACGTTTAAGGTCTCAAGAGCCTCTTGTAGCTGCTTCCTTCTTTCTTCTTATGTGTCTGATGTTCTTAATGGTAATATGTCAAGCACAACAACCAACCACACATGACACACACACAAGCACACAAAGACCTCACCTACGCTACACAACACACAAGCACAGGAAACTCGGAAGGCAAACACGCACATATCCAACAACCATACACACACACATACACAACGAAGAAAGGGAGTCAGAGTGTATACTAACGGGCCGAAACGCTCCAGGGGTGCAGATGGGGAGGATTAGTTTAGATTAGCTATCAACCCCTCACAACCTGACAGCGCTGCATAACAGCCATCATTATCTTACCTCTTTTTTTGTTCCCCTTGCCTTGACCCCTGACTCCTCCCGTCCTGTGTATGTTATGTTATTTTTCTGAGAGCGCAGAGAGAGAGGAGATAAGACGAGAGAGGAGAGAGAGAGAGAGAGAAGAGTGGTTAGAGGAGAGAGAGATGAGAGAGAGAGAGAGAGGAGAGAAGAGAGAGAGAGAGGAAGAAGAGTAGAGAGAGTAGAGAGAGAGAGAGAGAGAGACTAGAGAGAGAGAGGAAGAAGGGAGGAAGAGAGTAGAGAGGGGGAGATAGAGGGGAGAGGGAGAGAGAGGGGAGAGGGGAGGAGAGGGAGAGGGGGAGAGGGGATAGAGGAGGAGGGGAAAGAGAGAGAGAGAAGAGAAGAGGAGAGAGAGCAGATATAGAGGAAGAGAGAGAGAGGAGAGAGAGAGAGAGGGAGAGAGAGAGAGAGAGAGAGAGAGAGGAATGAGCGAGAGAAAGGAAGAGAGAGAGATAGGAAGGAGAGAGGGTAAGAGAGAGAGAGGGAAGAGAGAGAGAGAGAGAGAGAAGAACGAGAGAGTAGGGACAGAGAGAGAGAGAGAGGAAATAGAGAGGGAGGAAAGAGAGAGAGAGAGGAAGAGAGAGGAAATAGAAGAGGAGAGCAAGAGGAAAAGAGAGGAAGAGGAAAGAGGAAGAGGAGGAAGAGGAGGAAGAGGAAGATGGAAGAGGAAGAGAGAAAAGAGAGGAAGAGAAGAAAGAGAGAGAGAGGCGCTAACGAAATTTTACTAACTAGGGTAAAAATGTGGCCTTTGGTCAATCCGTGGGGATATTTTTTTCCTGCTGTGGGGAAAAAGATGGCGGCAGTGGGTGTCCCGGTCGGCTTTTTCAGAAAGTTATTCATATGTAATGGTTGGACCAGAAAGCATGGACCTGAACTGGCAAGGACTGAACACCCTGGAATCCTAGTCAAGGTTACTCTGCCGCAGTTGTACTTTCAACTTCTAACTCGACAAATCAAGGTTCACACACGAGACGTGAGATGACGGCCCCAAGCACATCCCTCACTGCAGCTCAGAGTGATTGAGGTCGCAGCCCAGAAGGTCCAACAGCTGTGACTTCTACGGTGAGGACAGGAAGCATGGTTCGGCACACTCATAATGTGGTTCGTCGCTGATGGAGGCCGAGTCAGAAGTTGTGAAGGAACGCCACAAGGTTCGCCGTGAACCCAGATTGTTGAAGGCTGAGGACTGGCGAGGAGTATTGGGACACAGTGTAATACCACTCGCATCACACCCCAGCTGAACGTGTCAGCCACCAGCTTGCAGTACACTGATCACAGCATTGCAGCCTGGCCCACGGTGCACGAGCCGGCATTCACCTGTTCCTGTCGCGGGGATCGATCCAGGAGATCCATCGGTCAAGCCAGGTACGAGGTTTCCGTTAGTTTCTCTATCCACACTCAGAGCACCGAAAGATTCGTGGAAGCATGGTGACAAGAGGCTGCGGCATGCATATGGTGGGTGCAGCAGGCCGAGAGACGGGTTTTCATCCGGGTGCCGGGCCCACCATCATGTGGGATTACCATGTCCCTGCTGGGTTCAGGTCATAGAGAAGGACTATGATGGACAAGTTCTAGGCCAACGTAGGGCTGTGACACTGGATGATTAGTGGCCCTGCTGAACCAAACTGATCAGACCAAAGAGCTTACTCCACGCTAAGTCATTGTTGTAACTCATAATTGGTGCATGATGCAATAAAACAGGCCAAAGCCGAACACTGCGTACTCATTTTAAGTCATTGTTCGATAAGGGTGCACTAATAAAGTTGCGATTTTGTTGCTAGTACGAATTGCTAAATGCAAAAATGGAATTAGTACAATCGTCTTAGAAATTCCATATTTACCTAGGAAATTAGCACATGCCAAAGTTGAGGAACAGATTTTTTGTTTCGGCGGTACCCTAAGGTATATTATATATCAAAAGAAATTGTCAAATCATTTGAAAACATCTAACTCATCAGTTTGAAAACTAGTGTACCTTCCGAAAATAGTGGTGCCTAATAAACAAACAACAATACCACAAAAGCATTACGCTGGTCAGGTTAATTGTGTTTTTTTTTTTGCCATAGAGTTGGTATCCCAACAAGGCTTTGATCGGAGACCACCTATCAATACTCCAACACAACGGGCATTTGAGTATGGAGCCTGTTCTGTGAACACTGACAACACACTATAGCAACCGTTGTCCTGGGCAGCGCTGTCACACTCCAACCATAACATACACAAAAGATGCAAAGTATATAGTTTGTAAGAGATCGGAGCATTTGCTGTTAATTTTTTTACTTTAGGGTCATACGGGGTAAACGTGGGGGTGAGAAAAGGGGGAGGAGTGATATATGTATAGGAAGAGAGACAGAAACGATCAGGGATGAAAATTAGCAATTCGATGGTGGAGCATAAATGTAGACAATAAGTCTACTCGATCTTTCAATTTTCTTAAAGTTAATATGCACATATATACTAATAGACATGGTCTTTTATTCGATTTCCTGTAATGTGATAGTCGATAATTATATTGATGGGTGTAGCTTTCAATTTAGCTTAATAAAATTGGCCAACACTGTTAATTTTTATTAATTTTTGACAGAAAAAGGTATGGACCATTATTTTTGACCCGCACAGTAGTCAATAAAGGTATGAGCAAACATTTTGTATAATTTGACAAACCATTTCCGCGAACAAATTAGAACGAAATGACCCCGAGTTGGCCAAACAGTCCAGTGAAAATGGAAATTTTCGATGAATGTCCGACCTATACGCCCCGTGTGATACCCGCTATTAACTACACGGGACTAGCCTCCCACACCAGACTCCCTAATACACAACCCCAACCCATATGGGTCATCTTATTTTTACGTAAACCGCCCGCTGCGTCTGTCCCCTAGCCCTCCTGCGCCGGGTGCAGGTCCTGCACTCATACAGGACCCTCCTGAATGACTCTTTGAAACAGCTTCCCTGCTCCAGTGTCCAACTACCATGCTTAAAATACGGCTTGCTGCCTACACAGGTAGTTAGATGCTGAGGTTCAATAAGGTAGTTTAGTTAAAAAAAAGGAGTCTAGAATACTTCCAATGGATTGGGATGAAAGGTGGATGTAGGTAGCGTAAAGTAAGAAAAACTATCAAATGTTAAAAAAAAAAAAAAAAAAAAAAAAAAAAAAAAATTCTATCAACTGGTAGGTCTCACAGTCACGACCTTTTGTTGCAATCCTTATTTTCCTTAGGTTCTTATGTTACACTCAACTCCTGCACCCAAAACGTTGCACCCCCATAATAAACCTGCCCACCTGGCTGGCGGCAATCAGACCCTTCATGCCCCGGTGTCCACGCACCCACATCGCTACAGTTTCACTGCTGTCAAGTCCACCTCACCTGTGCCTTCCTGAAAAGACAAAGTCAGTCAGCTGCCACGCCTGTGCGAAAGCATCCTAAAAGCTTCAAACGGGCCCAGATCCGGAAAGTAAGGCATAAGTTAGCGATAACGATCAGATACTATGGATTTACCGATATTAACTGTTGCTAGCCGGCTATGCCCGGTATCCGAGCGCTTACTTGAATATCCGGGTTCCGGCCGTTACCGGATTTGCCTTAATTGGAGCAGGTCCGGCTAGAATTGGTATGCCATAATACTACAGTAAAATATGCGGAATCAAGTGATGTTCATGTTATGGTAGTATGACATGTAGCTACACATCAATAAATTTAGACCCCAAACCCCTTTCTACTCCGCTTTTTTTTCTGTGCACAGCTTTCACCCCTTACTAAATTTTCAAAGCGCTATTTCCTCCGTTATTTGATTCGTCCTCCCTCCTTAAAAAGATTATGGCTAAGGACGACGTCATTGGGGTGTTCAGTTCTCCGTTACGATTTTTTGTTATTTACCGTTGTAATTTTTTTTTATGATTTTTGAATTTTTTTTTAAAGAATTTTCCTTGTTCTTTTCAAAGAAAAAAGCACAATATCATAGATATACAAAAAACGTGTACCGGTGTATTTCAAAGAGCAATGCTTTTTCTTTGCTCTTATTTTGGTTTGCAAATGCAATCCGAACCAACACAACTTGCTGAGAAATATAATTTTGAATGATAGAAACTTATGTCTTTGAGATAGACGGCCGATGAAGTTTGTCCATCGAATTTGCAGCACCCTGTAATGGCAAAACATGAATTGTCATTTGAAAATATCTTTTATTGTTTTATAGATATTTACATCTTGATAACAATTCACATGTAGTTCTAGCAAGATCCTAAGCTCCTAGTTACCCCCCCCCTCAAGGCCTGCCGCCTCACCATCACAGCTAAGGTATCATTATCTCTTCAGATTTGCCAATGCAGACTCCGTACTGGCTAGAAATTCATGTGAACTTAAGGTCGGTTTTCCGCACAAGTCCGCTTCTAGATCTCTACTTACAGATTCCGATGCCCGTTCTACCTCCCCCAAATGACGTCCGCACCATCATACCGCTTTGAGTGGCTATATGGAAGCCGGTCACAGGTTTGCACCCTCTTCTCGATGCGGAAACACCTGCCAGAGCCGGGAGAGATGACTTCATTTTCAACTGTTGTGACGGCAAACCAACTGCAAATTCGCTCGTGTGGTCAACCCTTTTTTTGTGACGTGCGATTGTTGGGCGGTGTAACGAGGCACTCGGATCCGTAGAAGCGGACTTGTGGAAACCACGCTTTAAAGGAGTTACCCAGGTGCAAATGTCTTCTGGAATGTTTGTCTTTCCTTTCTTTTTGGCTTTTGTGGTTGTAGCTTGCCTTTGCTGTGCCTTCTTCTTCTCTTTCTCTTGTTGGTGATGTTATGCATGAGCTATGCATGATGTAGTGTATGAAGGCAATGTCTGTGTGTATGTCCTTGAGTGGCGCGCGGTGAAGCAGCCTGTGAGGGGGCATTTTCGTGCGTCGCAAGTGTGTGGAACTGTGTGAGAGGGTGGTGGTAGTTGCTACCTTGAACGGAGGGGGTTTTGGGGGGCTGGGGATTGGGGGGGCCAAGGAGCGTGGCTGGGCACTGTGTTGCAAGTGATATAGGGTATTTTCGCGAACCCGCTCTGGCACCGGTCTGGACTGGGCTAGTCCACGCGGGCGGTTCCACTGTTTTTTTTGTTTTGCGATAGAGGCATCTAGAACGGCTCAGCCAGTCCCCAGTGCCGGTCCCGACCCACAATAGCCAGACCACCTTGGTAACCAGTGTGTGGGGAGAACCGCGCATTATGGCTCCCTACCAGTCAGCGATGTAAGGCGACCGAGGAGCTTCTCGTGCTGCTGATAAAGATCATGAACCCACTATGAATGGCTGCACATGAAGGACTAAAGTATCCAGGCGTGGTAGTTTGTAAAGTCCTTCAGCACAGGTTAAAAGGCGGACGACAAAAAAGGATAATTGACGATGGATCATGACCCTGCCGCCCTCCACAGTTCATTTTCAGTAACCGGCCCACCTATCGATCCCCCAGACCACTAGGAACGACGAATGGGACGGGGCCAGTCTCGATGTATTATTCGCGACCATCAGTCCACCCTGACCCGGTCCGGACTTGGACTGAAAACCAGGCGGTGAAAGCGTCCGAATGCGCTAATTAAGTCCGCGGAGAACCAGGAACGAGGGGGGAGGCCTCGTGTCGGCGGTCGGGGTATCGGCGTGAGGGGTGATTGCGGGGGTGTGTGTGCGTGGGTGAAGGAATTGGTGTGTAGTTGTACTGTGGATGTTTTCTGAGGAAGGAACTGTGTGCCTGATAGGGATAGAACAGAGCAGTCCTTAGGCGACCATCGGCAAGAAGGTTTGTAATGGCTAACTCTGTACTGTGTTACTAGACTGTCTTTGTAGTGAGTGTAATGCTTTGATTCATTAAACCCGACCTTTCGTTTGTTGTCTCCTTTCGCCCCCCCCCCTCCTGTGTTTTTTTGACCTGTGTACACCTACTTAAAAAACTCGCCCGCCTGCTTGACACCCCAAACTCTGTGAAGTCCCCTGGAAGTGAGTTGCCATGCAGCGGCTAGTGTTTTAACGTAAAACACCTCTGCTGCATACCTATACCTGTAACAACCTGGGTGTGGTGTGGTAAGGTCCAGGAGAGGAGGGATAGCGGTAACAATAGTTGGTGTCAGAGAAAAGTGGAATTGTTTAGTGGTCCAAGGCGAGCCGTTTGAAGTGTACACGTGTTAAAATGGCGGCGGCAGGCGGATGGCGGTGCTGGACTCAGGCAGGGGGCCTGAGTAAGACAAAGGCAAGCAGCCAAACTTGAACGAGAGTCAAATTAGCTGTGGATGAAATGCTCAGTGCGCTGATGAGTAAAATGAAGGAAATCAATAAACAGTGAAAGAAGAGACATTGAAGAGGCAGTTTAAAGAAGCATCGAGGAGCGGAATAAAATGGACACGTGACTGAACTGAGAAGGGAGGTCATGACATAATATCATTAATGGCAGGTAAGATGGGGGGAAAGGGGCTTTGGGCCTTCTGTCCCTAGGTGACAGCCCTTGCAGATCCTGATCAAGGGCATTAAGACGGGCGCCGGATACTCATGAGGGAGCATGAAGCCGGTCGCTGCCTGAGTACGTCGCCGCAATGGATGACTCTTGCCTCCTGGTGGCGCCCCTGTAGACCTTATGCAGGGATGAGCGTGCGTCGGTCCGTAGAGGGTGACGGTGGTGGGTGGATGCGGAGGGGAGGTCCCTGCTCGCCGTTTGCGGTCCCGACAGGAGGTGGTTCCGTATGAACGGCGCCTCCAATCTTCTCCTCACCTGGCCCCGCCTACTTTCAGGAGGCGCCCGCCTCACCCTAACACCTTCCTCTTACCCCCTCCCCCTTCCTTCCTCCCTTCGTCATCCCCAGGGCCTGCCCTGCAGGGCGTGCCGTTCGGGGGGCGTGGATCGTGCTGCTGTCTGATGGAAGACGCATGGAGGGCCTGCCGGGCCCGTTTTGCGTGCGCTGGCGGCAGCGTAAAGGCCAGGAAAGGGCCTTGCGGGGGTCTGCCGCCCAGACGGATGTTGAAAGCCAAGAGACCCGCTCCACATTCGCCTCGGCAGTGGGGCCACCCTAAAAAGGGCCGCAGGCGTGGTGAGCGTGGAAGCCGCTGGACAAACGGTTGGAGGCCCGCGAGAAGCCAGGATGAAAGCAGGCCGTCCCCATAAACCTTGCCGCTTCTGCCTAGACAAAGGATGGCGAGCGGGCAGTGGGTGGCCCCGCCGAAGCTGTGGCAGGTGGGGCGGGGGGAAAGAGAAGAAAGATTGATGGTGGAGGAAGGCTCCGACGTGGCCTTCTTCCTGGTTCATACCTTCGCCCAGCGCGTTCCTAGCTAATTTCCTCCCGCACGCTTCACCGGCGTTGTGCAGGTAGGGCATGGTGCTGTCGGAAGTCGTGGCGCCTTTTTACCCGCGCAGACTGGAGCAGTTGGAACAGGAGAGCTGCGGTCCCAGTGGAGTGTGGACTCTGACTGTGGCTACCTCTGAGGCGATCCCCGGGTGGACGGAAGTCCCTGTGGTTTGTGGCGCGCTGCGGTTGAGGTTGCCGCCTTCGGTGTTCCTGCTGGTGGTTCCTCCCTCGCGTAGAAAGGAGGCCTGACTGGTGACTTTCCCGGACACTTGCCGGGGCGGCTGGTTATATAGCGATGTAGGGTCTTAGGCAGCTCAAATCTTGGTGTGGCATTGTTATAGTGTTTGTGGGAGTGATGTGTGCGCTTGTTTTGAGTAAGTTGCCGGGGGACGAACCCCCCCGGCCACCGCTTTTAGTGGCAGGTTCTTCCTTCACACAGCGGAAGGTGATTGGAGCCGGCTGGGGACTTGGTTAAAGTTCCGTGCGGGTGGATTATTTCGTGGGTGTCGGCCAGCGAAGGAGGTTAATTCGAGAGAACTGGAACTCGAGAATGCCAGTTTCGCTAGCAGTTTTAACCTCAAGGTTGGTCTAGCTGTGTTTTTTGGCTCCGCGACTAATATTTTTCAATAAATTATTTCGCGATAGACAATATTGATGGGCACCGCATCTGAATACCAAAAAAATGTTCTTCTGTTTGTTCTACTAATTAATATGGAGTACAGGCATTACGAGGGAACTTTCTATAATAGCAATTTAATGCAATTAACTCGCCTTGAAGATAGCAAAGCTTAATATATTTTTTTGTACCGTCCTTGCTGCGTCTTGCAACCGCTTGTCAAAATACAATAAGCAGTGACCGTTGGAAAAACGAAGAATAAAGAATGCCGAAATCGGCTTTGTTTCTGCGACAATGGAGGTGTTATAATTGTGGAGGGCGAAACGGCCGCGTCGGTGGAGTGGTGGGCGGGGAGATTGTGCGGAAAGATTGAATCAAAACATTTGCCGACTTTCCGATCGACTCATTGCCCTTCTAGCTTTCTAATCTGATTGATTCAACACAATAATAACAGGAAATATGACTGCCTAGGTATAGATAACTTCTAAACATTTCGTTATTGACTATATAATATCCATATAGTAGCATTTACCCTCGCTCCTCAGACTATATACCTCCTTGGTTTATTGGTTAGATACAATGTTTTTAAAGCAGAATCAGCTTCTATACATATACATATAGAAGAAAATCGTTCTTAATAATTATACTTGTGTGTTTTAAGTGCAAGAGTGGAATAGCCCAGATTGTTCTTCTTTCAAAGTTGACGCAGACTTTTCACCAAATTGTGAGTACAAAGAAACTGCCAGCGACGCACTGTCATTTTCGGAGTTGCAGTTCTCTCTAATTGAGGTAAATTGATAGTCGATAGGGCTGGCACATGCGAGGAGGCCTGCGGAGGCCTGCTGTACAGACTGCGACGCAGAGAAGGGGGTGATATTACGCTTGGGTGTCGGCCAGGCGAGTAGGTTTAATTGAGGTAAATGATAAGTCGATATGGGTTGTGGCCATCGAGAGGCCTGGGGAGCGCCTTGTCGGGACAGACGGCGCGCAGAAAGGGGGTGGATATTCGCTTGGTTTCGGCCAGCGAGGAGGTTAATTGAGGTAAATGATAGTCGATAGGGTTGGGCCATCGAGGAGGCCTGCGGAGCGCCTGTCGGGACAGACGGCGACGCAGAAAGGGGGTGGGTATTCGTTTGGCGTCGACGGCCTGCGAGGAGGATTAATCTCGTCAGGATTGGGCCGGCACGGAGGTGGGGGGTGGAATATGTTGGCTGCAGGATAGGCCTGCGGTGGAGATCGAGGTATCCTTCTGCAGGAGGAGCCTCTGTTGTGGACCTGCCGGTTAATTTACTACAGGTTGATGGTGAAGGTAGAATTATGTAATTGCTGCTTTCATTGTAAAAAGGAATTTAATTATTGTTTGTACATGTACTATGTTTCTGTATTTTTTTTAAAGTGCTAATTAAGATATGGGTGTTCTTTGTTTGACCGAGACGGTCACAGTTGTAAAGGGGGGATGATGTTATGCATGAGCTATGCATGATGTAGTGTAGGGAAGGCATGTCTGTGTGTATGTCTGAGTGGCGCGCGGGTGACACCTCGTGAGGGGGTGTCATGCGTCTCAAGTGTGTGTGTGTGAGAGGGTGGTGGTAGTTGCGACCTTGAACGGAGGGGGGCCAGAGGAGCGTGGCTGGGCACTGTGGGCAGTGGATAGTCACGCGGAGACCAGGAACGAGGGGGGAGGCCTCGTGTCGGCGGTCGGGGGTATCGGCGTGAGGGGTGATTGCGGGGGTGTTTGTGGCGTGGGTGGAAGGAATTGTGTGTAGTTGTACTGAGGAAGGAACTGTGTGCCTGTAGGGATACAGAGCAGCCCTTGCGACCATCGGCAAGAGGTGGGATGGCGACTCTGTAACTGTGTACTGACTGTCTTTTGTAGTGAGTGTGGCTTTGATTCATTAAACCCAGACCTGTCGTTTGTGTCTCCTTCGCCCCCCTGTGTTTTGACTCGTGTACCACTTAACTCGCCCTCATCTTGACACACCGAACTCCTGTAGAAGTCGCCTGCAGAAGTGAGTTGCCTGCAGCGGCTATTGTTAACGTAAAACACCTTCTCCTGCATAGCCTATACCTGTAACACCTGGGTGTGGTGTGGTAAGGTCCAGGAGAGGAGGGAACAGCGTAACAGTATCATTATCTCTTCAGAGTTGCCATGCAGACTCCTCACTGGCTAGGAAAAATTATGTGAACTTAAGGTCGGTTCCCACAAGTCCGCTTCTACAGATTCCGTTGCCGTTCACCGCCCACAATGACGTCACCATCATCACCGCTTGAGTGGCTATAGTGGAAGCCGGCACAGTTTGCACCTCTGCTCGAGCGGACACCGCCGAGCGGGAGAGATGCTTGATTTTAACTTTGTGACGGCAACCAACTCAATCCGCTCGGTGTGGTCAACCTTTTTTGTGACGTCATTGTTGGGCGGTGAACGGCAACGGAATCCGTAGAAGCGGACTTGTGGAAACCACGCTTTAGGAGTTACCAGGTGCATAGTCTTCTGATGTTTGTTCTTTCTTTTTGGCTTTGGGTTGTAGCTTGCCTTTGCTGTGCCTTCTTCTTTCTTTATCTTGTTGTGAGGGGGATTTTCTTAGTGTCTTCGAGTTGACTGAAGGATTTCAGCAGACTGCCTTTTGAGAACCGAAGTTATGCTCCAATATTGCTAACTCTGCAACAACACGATAGTCTTTTGAAGCCAGCAAACTTAGCTTTCCGTGCACGTGACCACATCTTGCTGTGGAAGCTCTCATTTGCGTTCTATTCAGTCCAGGGGACATATCTCTCCAGGATTGTCGCACGATGTAGGGGGGTAGTAAAGGGGTTAGGGTGGGGGAAACCATCTATAACTACGGAACCATAAGGAATTTTGCGCTAAAACTTCGGAATTAAACTACTAAAGGTAAAGGTGTTGCCATTGCTCAGGAATTTTTCAGAATTTAAATTTTTTCACGATTATTTTCGTATTTCTAACCGGACGCTCCCCTTAAACGACTACTTACTAAACCGTAAACCATACTACAAGTTTTAATTCGCATCTTATCCTGTTAATTTTTTCCCACAAATGGCAACTTTCGACAGCCATTTCATATAGTTAACAAGTAGTAAGAAAGCAAAATAATGCAAATTTCCTTCTTTTATGACGCTTTTGAGTCGACGGACTGGAAGGCTTTCAGTAAAAATGGCTCTTCATCTTCTTGTGACCTGTTGCGCTCATGAGCCGATGGCCTGAATACTTTCCTTTTCTATTCATTGCTTACATCTATTTACTTTGACAGTGGCTACCCTGTATTGCTTACACATCCATGGGTCAGACTCTACTCCACTTACTTTTACTTTCTGATGACGATTTGATAAAAAGTCCTCAATTCATCTCAAAGATTTTACTTCCAATTCCAGTCTGCGGAGCTTCCATTTAAGTCTGCCTGTGGCACCGTGTCAAAAGCTTTTGCAAAATAGAATTATGCCAAACACTATGCACTATGTCAGAGTTGGTTTATGTCATGCATGTCCATTCAGTCCTTTAGTGACTCAAGTAGGTTTGTGAGACATGATCGTCCCTGTCTGAAGCCGTGTTGGTTTTTTCAGAACACTTTTCGACTCCCATTTTAAAATATTGGTGATATGATGGCTTCTTTCCAGCTGTGGGGTACTTCTGAGGTGTTCAGGGGCTGGTTGTATAGTGTAGCCAATGGCTCCCCACAGCTCCTCTGCCAATTCTTTTAGCACCTTTGGGTGGATGTTGTCAAGATCTGGGGCCTTGAACTCATTTAGTGCTGCCAACTTAGTCTTAAACAACAACACTTGGTTAAATTTGGATTGACGTCAATGTTCCTCGTGATTTACAGAGGTAGGTAAATGGTTCCTGAACCTGGCCCTTCTAGTAAGTCTGTGGTGAAAGTCATTTGTTAAAATTTCCATCCTGTCATCCTCCTTTGTAAACACTGATTTGAAAAACCTGTTCAATTCATTGGCAGTTTCTCTTGCATTTCCTGTGAATGTATCATCTTATGTCCTCAGCTTGCTTACATGTTTCTTTATTCTTCAGTTGCTATTGACATACTCATACAATGCTTTCGGATTGGTCTTCACCTCTGCAAACAAATTAAGTTCATAGTCCCTTCTAACTCTTCGCAATACTTTTGTGCATTTATTTCCTTAATGTAGGTAGTAATTAATACAGGAACTCCCTCGAGTAGGTCTCACGGCCTCTTGTAGCTTCCTTATGTTCTTATGTTCTTAATGTATTCCCTGTATCTTATCATGCTTGTGTCTTCTATGTAGCGTTTCCACGCAAAGTGTTTGTCTCGGACTGCACTTTTTGAGTCAGCGTTGAACCATGGCTGTTTATCTCCCTTGGTCTGGTGAGTTTTATTCTTTGAAACAAACTCTTTTATCCCATCAGTTACTGCTTTCCTGGTGAAACTGCTAATTTCTTGAGTGGTTTTCCTTGTAATGCTACTTCCATTACATTTTTCTGAAAGATTCTTTAAATCTATCATAATCTCCCTTGAAGTAGTTAAATTTTTCTTCATCACTTTGTGGTTGTGGTGGAGTTTGGTAGATATAGTTCAATTTGATGACACCATGATCATTTTTCCCCAAGGGTTGCAGAACTTGCAATGGGCCACTACTCAATTTTATTATCTCGTTAGAGCCTGTGAATCTCACTCAAATATACATGTTTCACGGACTAAATAGGCATCATAACTAATTTTCTGTAGCCCTACATGCTTCTATATAGTTTTTTCATATCATAAGATTATTCAAATTCATTTAACAAATGTAACATTGGTGTCTAGGAAGCATAGAAAATGAAAATATAAGCATACAATAGTAATTATTTTCTCCATAAAATCAACTCGTACATACAATTCTCGTTTCGGTAAACGTCTCATTTAGTCAATATAGCATTATATCATGGTAGTAATTTAGAGTAATGCATTAATGTACGCTTGTTACCATATTCTTTATTTGTTGCCAGATCAGTGTAACGACAATTTTTGGACAGTGTACGACAAGTTAAAATGTAAGAGGTCACAAGAAGAAGAAGAAGGTAACATCCTCAACGCGAGGAGTTGAGAGTGTAGCCATACACGGTGGTAGTGGAGGTGTGGACACTGCAGCAGCAAGTGTACCCTTGTGCACACAATCTATAATTTTTCAGCATCAATGGAGAAATATATTCACCCAAACATTTTGACGTAACAGTCCTTAAAGGCTGTGGGCCCATCAGGAGTAGATCATATTTTCAAATACTTTTTCCAAACCCAATGTTCATGGTAGGGACATGAGTATATCAAAACCATTGTTTTATTAGTGAAAACTTGATTTTCAAACAACAAAAACACTTAAGATTCCCTTATTTTGGTTTAAAAAACATCAATATTGGCCTGACCCGTGTCCGCAAGTGCCTATCTAATCAAGATTAGGGAAATTTTGGAAGGGGATTTTAAAATATTCAGGTGGGGCTTGTTAAATATCATTGCTCATTGGTAGACGGGTCTAGGGTGGGGCTGGGTTCTCTTTAGCACGGGTTTTTTGGGGGAAGTTGAGTCAAAAAATTTCTCTAGACGTCTGAAAACATTTTTCGGGAGATCCCTCTGGTGCGTTTTGCTGTGTGACCCCAGTCTTTTTTTGGAAGTTGAAATTCCTGTTTCAATACACCATTTGCGGTCTCCAATTTTTTCAAAAACAAAACATGTGCTGTCTTTTTCTTCAGGAAAATTCCCCTTTCTTATCACCCTGTGAGGATTTTGGGACCTTTTCCCCTTCCGAACCTTTGAATTGTTTTTCTGAAAAATTTCCACATATAATCCCGGCGGCAAGTCGAAACAACCCCAAATTTTTGGGAAAAAAATCATTGTTCCTCTCGTATTTTTTCTAATTTTTTTTCTTTTCTAGGGGGAAATTTTGCAGAATTCCATACTAAGTTCACTGTTTTGTATGTTTTCGGCTGACACCAAGTTTTTTTAAAGGACTAGGGAGATGATGTCGGGGTTATGGTTCCCCCCAAAAGTTTTTAAATTTAGACATCTTGTCCTTTTGTAGGGGGTAGTAAGAAACCATAATTGGGCTAATTTTTTCATTTTGTGAGAAATCACGAAAAATTGGTATGAAGTATTTTAGATAGTGTAAACTAAATTGGGAAAAAGGGGGCCCCAATGGGAACCCCTTGACAAACGTGCAAACTGACTTTTTTGGGGGAAAAATCCTAATGGCCTCCATTAAATAATCGCCCAACCCCTTTTTTTTTTTGCTAATATGTTTAATGAACTTCAAAATACCCAATCCCCCAAAAAATTTTTAAATTTTTACCCTTTTTTTCCCTAAAAACTGACTTTTGTAAAAAGTGGGAAAAAAAAAACAGCCACATTCCCGCCGGGCGCGAAACTTGCTGGCGACGCACAAGAGGGAAGCCTCCCCCCCCCGCCCGCACAGACACACGGAGACTCTGAAAAATATGTACGTAAAACCTCTATATTTGGGGCTAAATTTGGGCCCAAAGGGGTGGCCGAGTAAAAGCAAGGTCCGAATAATGGGGGGGTATTTTTTAAAAAAAAAAAAAAAAAAAAAAAAATTATATATATATATAATATTATATATTTTATATATAAATATATTATATATATATATATATTTTTTATATATATATTATTAATAATATATAATATATATATATATTATATATATTAATATATATAAGTGCATGTATTGCTAGGAAATTTCGACCCTAATAAAAATAATTTAAAAAAAAAAAAAAAAAAAGGAGGAGGTCCGAATAATGTCAAAGTCCAAATAATGAGGGTCCGAATACGAGAGGTTTTAAACTGTACTTGAAGAATTTTGGGTGTTTTGGGATATTTTTTTTTGTGCGATATGGCATATACTTGCATTTTTCATGGGTACAGCAAGAAGCTATGCCTTTCCCGAGAGCTTAGCACCCATTCACAACCCACACGGCGACGATATATGTGTGCAGACCTTTTGGGGCGACGGGGAGCGGTTGGTAGTAGCCAGGGTACCTGCAGCCCTCTCATCTCGGTGGCCTTGCTACTTTCCCGCCGCTGCACACATCGCACACATATATCGTCGCCCCACAGTTTGCAAATGGGTGCTAAGCTCTCGGTAAAGGCACAGCCCCCACGCTGCAACCCACACAGGATGCAAGTACATGCCCACATCGCACAAAAAAATATATCAGAAACACCCAAAAATTCCCCAAGTACTACATTTTTTTCAGAGTCTCCGCGCATCTGTATCAGGCAGGGCTGGGAGGATCACTGTTGTGACGTCGCCGACCCATGGTGCGTCGTCTGCTGATCAACAGTTGCGTTTTGAGAGCACGGGGAATTTACAGATTTTGAATGCGGATCATTTAAAAACGGGTGACTGGATGCAAAATGTGACACATATTGTTGATATACTCGATCATGGCTATATTTTGACTGCATTTAAAACAGGAATGATGAAATGGTCTGGACGATTACTTTAAACACTATGATTTTTGGTTGATGGCTTTTAAGTGAATTATTTTAGAACATGGTTCCTTACAGTTTAATATTCAACATGAAGTTTTTAATCTAACAGCATTGAACTGAATGCCAATTACTCAAATCCAATTATTACCTGCCTATTAGCACTTTAGCTGCCATTTTTTTTTTTGCCTATAACTTTTTAGATCGATTTCATCAGGGTCATAGTTCTTTTGTAAAATTTGATCAGCATTAAATTTGGGTTCAAATGATTTATAGCTTGTTATGTTTTGAGAATCAAATTTTGACCAATGGCAGTGCACAACCATTATGGTTTTTTGTCTATAACATTTTTAGGTCGATTTTAGAAACAATAGTTCCTCTGAAAATATTTATCAGCTTTAAATGTGGGTTCTAATGATGTATAGCTTGTCATGTTTTGAGAAACTTCAGTTTTGGCCAATGGCAGTGCACAACCAGCCGCCATTATGGTTTTTTGCCTATAACTTCTTGTAGGTTGATTTTTTTGGACCATGGTTCTTGTGTAAAAAAATATCAGCATTAAATTTGGGTTCGAATGATGTATAGTTTTGCATGTTTTGAGTAACTTTACATTTTGGCCAATGAGAGGGTCCGCCATTATGGATTTTGCCCTAAAAAGGCAGTTTGTCAAGGGATTCCAGTTTGGCACCCTTCCCAATTTAATATACACTATCTAAATATACTTTACCAAGTTTTGTGATTTCTTCACAAAATGAACAATTCCGAGTCTTACTAGCCCTACTATTATACTTTAACAGTTTGTTACCAGACACGTCAGACTAGTTTTTTTTAAAGCCCCGTTCACATCTTCATGACTCGACGGCGACCAGTCACGACTTGCTGAGTCATGCTGTGTTGGCACCGGTCATCATGTGGGTCGGCGTCAGGCCCAGACCGTCGCCGTCGGGTCGTGGGAGTCATGAAGCGGCGCGCGGGGGGTCTCAACTGTGTGGTGCATGCTGTATACACTCGGGGCGGGTCTGCGCCTCAAAAATTTAATGGAAAAAGTCGGCTCCGTGCTGGGACTCATCGCCGAAGGGTCCAAGCCTGGCACCGACCAGTCGGGGCCGTGCTGCGACTGGAGCACGTGTTATTTTACCATGGGAAAAGATCGATCTTTCCCACGCTTTCTCCCTTTCGACGGAGAGAGAGAGAGAGAGAGAGAGAGAGAGAGAGAGAAGAGAGAGAGGAAAAAGCGGAAATTTTTGAGATATTTATTGATATCATTGTTATTATTATCGTTATCAGTATCCACTATAAATAGAGTGGTATATAATAACAGTATCTTTAGCGCTATACTGCTTCCGCAGTATCTTTAGTGCCTTGGCGAATTGTTATCACCATGTAGTTATTGTGTTCAATTAATAATATTTGGAGGCACATAAGTATTTGTGGCCTAGTCAAGGTGGGCAAGTGTGTGGACAACAGTGTGACCGACATTGGTGGCGTGGAACTTCACTACACAAGCGAAGGTTGAAAAGTGGTGTGGGGGATGGCCAGACCGCTGCCCACATCTACAATCACTCGGCGTCAGTCGCAGCATGGCTGGGAACAGTTGCAGCATGACGGCAACCGTGGGTTTGCGTCGAGCTGCAACTGTCGACAAATGTCGCCGCATGACGCCAACTGAAAGTTGACCTTTAAATTTTCAAATACCCCTATAGTTTGCAACTATCGCCGACAATCGCAGACTAGTCACCGATTAGTCGCCTACCTACGGCAAACCGTCGGCTAACCGCGCCTACCTACGGCAAACCGTCGACTAACCGCGCCTACCAACGGCAAACCGTCGGCTAACCGCGCCGACTACGGTCAGTGGAGGGGCTTGCCATTTGTGTCATCGCGC